>JAODLL010022975.1:0-25272 GCA_026546735.1 Forbesichthys agassizii
TATATATAGTACAGTACACCAAACATGATATACATGTATACATGATGTACGCAGTAAATTATACATTATTACTGTACAAACTATTGACCTGTCACTATCATCTGATAACAAGCCCTTCCCCCACAGCTCTGATAGGAGAGCTGGGAGAAAGGAGAGGAGTCAGGAAGCGTGTGGACACACCCACCTCTCTTACGGCTCTGGGGGCCTTTGCGTGGCGGCGGCTCTGAGTCCGAGCCTGACTTGGAGCCTGACGGAGACTCAGAGCCCGACACGGCCGGCCGGGGCTTGTGGTCGTCGTCTGAGTCGCTGTCAGCCACCTCCTTCTGCTCCTCCTCCTCCTTGTCTGACTGGGAGGAGTCAGAGTCTGAAGACGCCTTCTGGGGGGGAGAGGGGGGGGGGTTAAAGAACCAGACTATACATCCCACAATGCTCCTTCCTGAGCATGGGAGGTTGGCATGGCAACACACCCACCTTCTTCCTCCCTCGGCCTGCTGGCTTCTTGACCCCCCTTCCTGCAGCTGGCTTCTTCTTCTCTGGTGTGAAGTCCTGCACGCACGCACACACGCACGCACACACACACAAGCACACACACACACGCACAGATTATAGTTGCTGTATGATAAGTTATCAGTCTCTGTAGAAGCCTGATTACAGCTCATTCATGTGAATCAGGTGTGTTGGAGCAGGGAGACATCTAAAACATGCAGGGCAGGAGCTCTCCAGGACCAGGGTTGGCCACCCCTGCACTAAACAGACATCCCCTGTCTCAGCTAACGTTGCCTCCGCTGAGCAAACTTATTGTAAAAGAGAGCGAGGTGCGAACATGCACGTATGAACTCCCATAAAGCTCACCTCACTCCCAGCCACGCGTCTTTCTGTTATTCATGTGCATGCATGCGTGTGTGCGTGTGTGTGCGTGTGTGCGTGCGTTAAGCATGTGCGTATGTGTGTGTGTGTGTTAAGCATGTGCGTGTTAACCTGCCTGGTCACTGTTCTTGCCAGAGTCGGACTCTGAGGGGGAGGGTTCTGGTTCAGACGGAGACCCACTGCCTGCGCCGGCTTGCTCACTGGACGAGCTCCGGGCCTTCTTAGGGGGAGGGGCCCGCTGTGGAGCAGACCACACTGTCAGTCACACACACAGGGAGGGGGGGGTCCAATAGCCTCCTAAGGACTTCCATGGGCCTGGATGGACAACGTCATGAGGACATGGGGGCCTGACTGCACGCGCACACACAAAACACCACACACACACACTAGGCTACTCTGAATTTTACTGAAGCACCAGCAGGAGCGCCCAGCGGCTGTGCCCGGGCCTCCTGAAGGAGCCGTAGGCTGCACCAGCAGCAGGAGCGCCCTGCGGCTGTGCCCGGGCCTCCTGAAGGAGCCGTAGGCTGCACCAGCAGCAGGAGCGCCCTACCTTGGCAGCTGCTGGCTTGCGTTTCCCTGCTCCTGCTGCTCCTCTCCCTTTCCGCTCGCTTCCAGAGTCAGAGTCCACCTCGCTGGCCGAGGCAGCCTTCCTGGACACCACCGCCTCCTCCTCCTCGCTGGCTGCCCCGCCCTGATCGCCCTCGCTGTCCGAGGAGCTCGCCGGCTGCGGGCCAATCAGGAGTGCAGATGTTAAGGTGATCGTTACCGGGCAACAACACTGTATCAACACTGTGACAGACTATTGGCAAGTTAACAAATGTGTTACTTCGTTAAGACATGGCTGAAATATTTGTTAGAATATAGAGCCCTGTACTCTGCATGATGTTTGACTAGTATTGGAGCAGTTAATAGTGGCTGAGCTTGAGCTATTCTTGATGTAATACATGTTAACAGGTAACAACAGCAACCGCAGTGATGTGGCACATCGCGTGTTAGAGCAACTATATTGGCATTCACTTCTAAGCAATGCTTTGCATATGATAGGAAATGCCACATTAACATAAACAAAAAGACAGTGAACAACACTAGAGGACTGCAGGAACGCTAAACAAAGTAATTCTGGGGGAAGCCTGTTGATATTTGAACTCAACTAAACCAAAACACCCCTCAGAAGCTCCGGCCCACACAACGACTAAAACGTCGTTGTTGTGTGCAGTCTGCATCACCTTGTTGTTGTTCCTATTCACAGATCCAGGGCTGTGGATCACCACAGAGAAAGGACCGCAAAGAGACTTGGTGAATTTGACACACCGTGTAATTATCTTACAATGGCTGCCTCCACCTTTAGCAGAACTACATGACGTGCTAGCTTAGCGCTGCTGCTGCGCTGGTCACTTACTGCAGGCGGAGCACTGTAAGACGCGTGTGGATTGTTCTGGATCTCCCAGAGGCCTTCGTTGAACCCTTTCCTCTTGTTGGGCTTGCCGTAGCGGTCCTTGAACTTCTCGTAGGCGAAGAGGTCCTTTGGTGCCAGGAATGCACTGTGGAGCACAGCAGGCAATGACAGCAGACATCCGGCCTTACGTAGCCTCGTGAGACCATGTCAGCCTGGAACCCCTCAATGCAAAAGTGTTTGTCAACCATTCAGAGCTTAGTCGGGCCAATCAGCAGCCAGATGAAGTTCCCTCAAGATGACGACACCATCGTACGTGTCGGTACGTACAAACCCTCCGCCTGGCTGGGTATACTGAGATGAAGGTGGGAGGTCCAATCGTACGTAAGATAGTTTGACTGAAATGTAGTGGCACCACCTTTATGAGAAACACTTTTGAATTGAGGGCTTCCAGAGAGAATGATACTCAAAATCAAACTGGAGCTTGTGAGGAAGAAGAGTCTTTTGGCCACCTGCGCCTGAAGGTGGCGTCAACACACTTGCCATATTAGATGCTATTATAATGTACATAGTTATCACTGCTTATTGGATAGGGGATAACACAACACTTTAAAGATAGGAACGTTTGATTAGGGTGGTCGACTCCCACCCTAATGAATAACTAGTGCAAGTAACCTTTCTAGTTTAAACTCACTTGAAAGTCGCCCTGTGTAAAAGCATTTCACAAATGAACTAATGCTTAACTTTAACGTTTTGGCATGTCCAGATTATAGAAGCCACTGTAACATTAAATATGTTTTATTACAATATAACAAAGTATTCGGTGCGTTGAGCTACTGCCATATGGATGCACATAGGCATTAGGCTACAATATAGGACAGGTGTCGGACGTGCGTCTGCACTTACGTTTCATGAGTCCCAAAGAAGAAGATTGGGATTTTATTTGGAGGTGGTTTAACCGCACCGTCGGCCACATCTTCGATCTGCACTCCAACAGACAGAGATCACATCATAGACAGCAATACCACAGGGACGTAACAGCTCCCATAGCTACTGGTAAACAGTGGTGTGGTGTGTAGTCGTGGAGCTGTTCTGTGCCATGGACACCGAGCTAATCGTGTTGTGGTTGCAGAGTAGGAATTTTGAGCGATAAGGATGTTTGTTTCCCTGCAATACGAAAAACATCGTTCCCAACGTTCCCCAGGTCAGGAATACGTGTATAGAACAGGGGCTAACGCAGTGCTATGTCAGCCCAGCGCAAATGTTGCGCGTTTATGACGGGTACACACGATGACAGACATGGACACGGCTCAACCTGCCCACCCGCTCCCCTCCAGCCGCCCTGCTTACCCTGGCGGGCCAGTGGGGGTAACCCTTCATTTTGGCGAAGACCAGGTCGCCGGGCTGGAAGCTGTGTGGCATCGTGACGCCCCACTTCTACCGTGCACGGGTGCAGAGGTCGCCTAGCTCTGTGTCCTTATCGTTTTGTGTTTCCAGGCTCGACACGAAACCTGTAAACGATGGTTAGCTCGCAGGCTAACAGTAACGCTGATGGTGCTACCGCGAGATTAGGCAAAGAGGCAAAGAAGAACGGCTTCCGGTGTAGTGTTACTCTCGCCTTCACAATAAAGGACTCTGCATGCACATTAACTGGATATGATGATGAATTTCAAATGAATTATTTGTATTATGTTTTATTTGTGTCATATACACTGTGCTTCCCAGACCACACAGGCTTATGAAACAAATTATAATAATACACATACTTTCACAGACATGTACAGCCTCCAATATTACAATAATATACATTATTTCTAGACAAACAAACACAACTAGGCCTAATGTTGTCTCAAGCAGGCTCTGGCAATGCATGGAACATTGTAAAATAATGTCTTATTGAATAACAGTTCCAGCGTTTTCATTGCAAAGTTTAAATAGATTAAATGTTAGCCAGGAAAACTAGAACCCATAACCTTCTAGCTGTGAGTCCAACACCCAGACCACTAGACCACCCTGCTTCCTATTAAATGGAAATCATTATCTGTCTAAGATCATTATCTGTCTCTGAGATTATTGTGTTCACACAAACCTTAAATTTGAAAACATTTCATCAGTGCATAGAGAATGAATTGTATTGTGTTACTTGGGGCTATAAATGATGGAGCTATAAATAAACATCACACAAAAAGTAAGGATGTTTGTATTTGATATGTTTTATGTATTATTTATTTGTTGTACTGTAACAATGCTTCTTGACAATAAATCATTTACAATTAGAAAGCCTTATGATTTCTCTTGGTGCCACATTTGTAAGGAACATGCATTTGTGGGATGAGCATCAGAGCTGTGTTGGTTGCACCCATTAAATATTTATCTAATCTCTGAGAATGCCAAACATCTTATCTTTGCTCTCTTGTCTCTTGTCTTGTCTTGTGTGTGTTGTTTGGTGGATTGGATGATTGAAGTCTGGAAAATAAGACATATTGGCAATGTAACCATTTATTCATTCAACAAACAGGAGCTTCGGTAGGTGTGGAAGAACTACACACAGCCTGACACGTTCTCCTCATGCTGGTCACCATGGTCCCACACTGCTGTGGGATGGAATCCCATTCTTCAGCCAGCATTTGTCACAAGTCAGCCAACGTGTTGGTCACTCCACCAACAGCACGCCAAGGTTGACCCCACGTGTTCACACACGTCCTTACGTTATGTGCGTATATGTAGTCAAATTAAACGTTATAATGGTTGTATATTGCACCATGCGGGTTATTGGTGTGAATGTTTTTACCGACTACTTTCAAATGTGTTAGCTACTAGCTTGTTTCTCTGTAGCATGTTCAAAGTGAATGCCTGAATGGAATCATAACTAGCCTGGTTTCCAGCAGCAAACGTCACGTTCATTGCCACCTTACACCTGAATGGTACGCTCTTTCATTTGAGATGGGTGTTAACAGAGTGAAGGGACGCTGGAGAAATACTGATATTTCATAACTAATTAAAATGATTCCTTCAATGAATATGGTGCTCCCTCATAATCAACCCAGTATATCAATTTTAACACCAGCATTCATGTTTAAAACCGGTTAGCTCAGTCCTATTATTTATTTTGTTAAACTGCAGTTTACATTAATTGATCGAAGCATTAAAAGTCCTGAACGTAATAGTGAATGGCCAATTAGCTCCTTTTATTTTGAAATACGGGATCGAGGGACGATTTCCTTTAGGTCGTTTTGGATTATCAGAAGGAACATCTTCTGCCGTCCTCGCTATTGTCTAACGACCTGAGCACATTCTAATGAAGTAGCACAATAGGTTAACTAGTTTCAGATCAGTGTGGCTTATTGGGCATGTTGATGTATTGAGCACAATGAGATATGTTCTGTAGTTTATGATCATCGGTAACAAACACCAAGTCATGTAATGCATCCACTTCATATTTAATATGAGAGAAAATTGTACCAGAGCATACTTTGGATAAATTAAGTAAATGAAAACCCAAGAAGTTGGACTGGACAAGTAAAAACATGCATTCAAATCTAACAATGTAACATCAACAAATAGACAAGTCTTAATATTTAACAATGTCATTGCACAAATACAGAATATTACTACAACGACAAATAATTGTAATAGGTTAAATAACACTTTTACTACCGAGAAAGTAAATGTGGTACAATTATAGTAAAAGGGAAAAGAAAATTAAAAAGAGAAAAAAAAAGTGTCCACTGTTCCTTTATTTGGTCCAGCTGACTTTGGGAATATCATAATGTTCAGTCAGGTTGTCCAGGTGACGGTTGAAATCCTGTGGGGGAAGAAATAAAGATATTGTTTCATCATGCTGTACAACAAATACAACTTTATTGTGTCCATTTCCTAAACTGTTTATAGTGCTTCACAATTAAGGTGAAGGACACTTTCATGAGAAATAATTCTAATATGAAAACTTAGTAGATCATATTATCAGATCTAATTAAAAAATATAAAATTATAAATAAATATAGTAAAATACTTTTTCACATTTGATTCCCAGACATCAAAAAATATGAAGAAGCCAAACATCGTATCTAGCACATCATCATTTGAATGAAGGTATTGATTCAACCAAGCCAGCCCAAACGCTGACCCTCCCTCTTCTGGTTACAGCTCTTTCCCTACCTGAGCAGTAGACCACTGGCCTGGCCTAACCAACAGCTCCTCCCCACCTGAGCATTGGACCACCGGCCTGGCCTAACCAACGGCTCCCCCCCACCTGAGCATTGGACCACCGGCCTGGCCTAACCAACAGCTCCTCCAGACCTGAGCAGTGGACCACCCGCCTGGCCTAACCAACGGCTCCTCCAGACCTGAGCAGTAGACCACCGGCCTGGCCTAACCAACAGCTCCTCCAGACCTGAGCAGTGGACCACCCGCCTGGCCTAACCAACAGCTCCTCCAGACCTGAGCAGTGGACCACCAGCCTGGCCTAACCAACAGCTCCTCCAGACCTGAGCAGTGGACCACCGGCCTGGCCTCACCAACAGCTCCTCCAGACCTG
The DNA here is from genome assembly GCA_026546735.1 of Forbesichthys agassizii. Classification (NCBI taxonomy): domain Eukaryota; kingdom Metazoa; phylum Chordata; class Actinopteri; order Percopsiformes; family Amblyopsidae; genus Forbesichthys; species Forbesichthys agassizii. Next base: position 6,798 of record JAODLL010022975.1, read on the forward strand.
AGCAGTAGACCACCAGCCTGGCCTAACCAACAGACTCACCTCAACTCTGTGCTTGTGTGTTTTCGACGCTTTGTTCAGAATCCTCTCCATTTGCTGCAGAGGGAATAACAGTAAGAATACAGCAGTATGAACGGCTGACATGACACCGCCAGCATGCAAGTACACCGGCAGAATGAGTTCATGCCTACGTCATGGAGACCCTCTTGGTCACACAGCCGCCACAGGGTCCTACTCATGGCTGCATGGACACAGTGCTTAATATGACGATATCAAACATGCACCCACCCTTTTCTCCTGAGTCTTGTCAAAGGCCATCTGAGCCGGAGTCCTTTTGTCAACGTAGCCCGTCTTGGTCTCCTCTTCATTCTGACTGACCTGTTGCTCCAAACGACGTTTCTCTTTGTCCTTCTTCTTCTTCCTGAAATTAAGGAATAGTTCTCATGGAGGAAAGGACACAGTACCCCCCCCACACACACACACACACACACACACACACACACACACACACACACAACGTAGGAAATAAAACTTTTTTAAAACTTTTAATTGGATTTATTAGCTAAATATTACAGATAATACCGGCCCATGAGACGTCGTTCATATAATCCCATTTAACACCGACACGTCCATGTTTACCGACATGTAGAATATTCTAGATTAGATAGGGTAAGGCATGGGAATGGCGAACTGACCGACATCAAGAAGCATTCAACTAAATATATAGTTATGCGTAGTTAGTTTAGTTACATTCAATGTTTAATATACGTGACTAACACCACGCCATGTTTCTTCCACCGTACAGCTGATGTGAACGGACGTTAGCTTCACCTAGCTTCCTCTGTAGCAGATCAATCTCCTGTATGTATATCTTGTTAATAGCCTAATAAAGTACAATAGCGCCCGGACAACTTACTTCTTCCCAGCCGATGCGACTCCTACACCTTTTAACTTGAGGGCACCTTTCTGGACGACTGCATACTCCGACATGTTGCCGTCCACGGAGGTTTCTTCTGCTTTGTTATGATGGATGTTCTTTACGTTTCTCACCCATGAGCTCACCGCTGCCCCCTAGCGGGTCTAACACATCATTGGCCTGTAATCTGATTCGAGCTCATCCTTGGATAGTGCTTTTCTCTAATAAATGTTACTACATACGTAAAAGGATTAAATAAAAAGGTTATTCAAACTCAATTCAGATGCAAATTGTGCTTTATGTGTAGGTTAATATGAATCCTAAAACATTACATAGGCTACAACGTAAAATATATGCTTGTATTCTCAAAGAAAACATGAAAGCTCGATCAATTCTAGAACTTTGTTTTTCATCATTCATAAATCAAATTTACTCGGCCCGCATGGCTCTGTCATACACTATTCAGAATATGTCAACATTCCTCCTAATCGCATGAGTTTTTCGCTTTATCAGCGTTTCAGTTGACAGTAGCACATCTGTAATAATCACATGTAATATATCTTCCAACCACAGGATGGCAGTACTGACCACGGCGCAGTCTGGTTACAGGACCCACAACGAAAAGGACATCGGAAGCAAGAAAACATGAATGTCAAATAAACGCGTGGTGCATTTTGGTTCAATCGAATAACAGAATCACGATGTCAGGGCTGACTTTGTTCGGTGCTGTCTGGACGAGGAGCCGCAGAACAGCAGTGGCTGGTCTGAACCACATCTGGAGAAGAATGCCTGCATGTGGATATGCAAAGAAAGTTGGTCAGTAATAAAGGCCATCTAGTTTAATCTAAATCGTTATTGATTTGTTCCGTTACTACCTCTTAATTTACACAACATATTCAAGTGCACTGCAGTTTGATAATGACGCTTTTGATCGGATTAACCGTGGCTGCCATTGCACGGTCCTGTCCTCCATATTATATCCTCTATTCATGTTAAGTAGGCTGTAATAGGTGTTTATTTCGTGTTCATATTTTCTATTTTGTTTCTACGTCTTATTTCTATATGATCTACTATTATAGATGATAAATTCGCGTTTTCTTGTCGCTTGTCTCACTAATTTGATTGCCACCTGTCCCCCTAGTGGCCAAAGGGAAGGCCAAGGGTATGGTCAAAGACGAGATGAAAGGTCCGGAGGTGTGCAAAGACACGGTCCAGCTCACCACGCACGCTGTGGGCGCCAACGTCTTCAAGCTAGGAGAAGACCCCGTGTTAAAGCCCCCGGAGGAATACCCGGAGTGGTAAGGAAGGAAGGAACCTTTCCGTTCTGCGTGAAGATGAATCGCACCCCCAGTACTGACGTCTGAACCTCCTTCCCCCAGGCTGTTCCAGTTGAACCTGGGACCGCCGAAGAAACTCCACGACCTGGAGCCAGACAACTGGGAGTACTGGAAGCGTCTGAGGAAGGAGAACATCTGGCGTTCTAACAGACTACAGAAAGGGAAGAAGCTATAGCCCTTCACTGGTCTGAACGAACTGAACTGTGCCGCACACAGCCATGAGATCCATGTGCTAAGCCTCTTTTAGGGCACTGCTGGGGAAGTGGCAGCCGTCTAATGTCAATAAAGTGTCATGACTATTGTAGGGCCAGGTATTTACATCTGCAGTAGTATTGTAGACAGTGGTAGTGCTTATTAATTGATACCTGAGACTATGGGCTTTAGCATGTTGTCACCATGAATGAAATCAGTTGGTTTGGAGGGACTACTTTGAGCAGCAGCCGTTCAGAGCCGCAGTGAAGCGTCCGTGCCCTGGCTTCATATGAGAGTGACGTAGAGACTGCCTTCAGTGGACAAGGGGAACACAACACCTATGAACAAACTCAGCTTTTCATTGTTCATGCTCCACTTTCCCAATGTGATCCCTTCACCAGCCGAGACAACCTGGTTTCTGTATTACTGCATAAATAAAGCAGGACATATGTTTATGCAGTAATGCTGTATACCACAGGTGCATGTATTAAATCCAAAGTGTCTCCTGCACACATACTCTAACATGTGGGAGATTAATATGAGGATGGCAAGAAATTAATAATATTAATCAATAACTTTTATGGCGTGGTATGGTTTGTAATTATCCTACTATATTTACTATTCTGCTCTGCTAATGTTTTTTTTTTGTTTCAGATTTATAACGGACCGCCTACTGAATGTTAATAAAACCTATGACGTGTATTGTCTTTGTTCTCTGAATCATTTTCATCATAAACTTTTTAATAGGCGAGTAAATTGGCGTTACTATTTGGGTAGCGTTGTCTAATGACCCCTAGTATTTGACAGTGAATTATGCAAAGATACCCGTAGGCCAGCCAAAATGAGGAACCAAAATGAGAAGTAAAACGTTCTTGTGGGGAAATTGTCAAATGTACTGATGTGGTTGCCGATATTACACGGAGTATTTAATAGGCTAAGCGTTTCTAACCTAATCATTTAGCCTGTTGGTATTATTTAACCAACATCGTCGTAGAAGTGGTGAGTTAACTTTTTATGTTGGAACTTATTGCAATCGTGGTGGTAGGCTACCTACATGCCTGTATCACATTACTTTATGAGCAGGAAGTGAAATACCTCTGTTTCGTGGGCTTGTGGGTCACATCTAGGAGAACTAACACTCCCCTGTCAACACGGATTTACTGTATTATTCGGGTTCAATTTACATTCAGATAACTGACTGAGTTTTTGCTCATCTCGCCGATGACTAGCAGTCAAGTGTAGCCTACCAGTTACGACGCTCAACAAAGTAGGACTTTAACATCGTCAAAGGTTGGTTTTTGTTATTGACAGCGATTACACGCAAAGCCGCTGGTGAACCGTGCTGTCTCCGCAGACAGGGCTCTCTAGCACGCTATGGCAGCAGGCTGCCCGCTAGACTTTGTGGGGTGTGGTGGTAGCTAGGCTATTGTGTATACCTGTTATGCGCTAACATCATGGACTCGAAGTTTGAAAAAAAAAGTTCAGATTTTTCAGGTTTTTGGTATTATATCATAAAAGTGACATGTTTAACTCTGAGGAAAATGCAATGGTCAAGCTCAGGAACTTATAAAAAAACGTGGTTCATATTCCACACTGTTATAGTCAGTGTCCTAACAGGGTGCAACTTAATGAGCTAAGTTAGCCAGAGTTCTGTGAGTGATCAAGATTTAGCTAGCTAACCTTCCACACATAAACAGACCTTTTATAACTATATCAAATATGTTTTTTTTATTTTTAATACTAGACCAACGTTCTTCATAACTTAGCCTAACAGGGTGGAACTTTAAGAGTGCGACAAGCAGAATAACATTATTGAAATTGGAAAAAATATATGACTAAAAGTTTATTCTTAACTAACTTTGTGACTTTGAATTCTCTCCAATATTACAATGTAAATTCCTGAATATGGCCTCAATGTAATTGTAGTCTTCTTGTGTTTAGAAGGCGAAAACTACAAACTAACAGGGTGGAAGATGACTTCAGGGACAAACAATAAATTATGAAAATGTTATGAAATAAATGTGTCCTTGTATACATTAATGTTTATAGATAGTTTAACATGCTCTATAAAACAATAATAAAATATTCAGAGTATTACATAATTTTATTGCTTTTAGTTCATGTGGAAGTTGGTTACTTTGCACTGGGGACATGGTAAAATGTAATGCATACCTAAATAAAAAGGTAATTAAAATAATAATAATAAATGTATATGTGTATTATTCACTTTTTATGTTATAAAAAATACTTAAATCTAGAATTTGAGCCATTTGTTACAAATATTTGACACATTTTACAGAACATATGAGGAAGTAATTCACTGGGACAGAAATGTTACCGCATAACAGGAATGACCTCGTCACTTGACTGTAGAAACACAACATTGCACCAATGTTGAGGGAAACCCTCCTATTTTTTGATTTTGGATCGGTCAGGTAAAATAGTTACATCGTTTTCAAAACATAAAGGCCGATTAAACAAATGTACCTATTTATATTTAGTTTGCTTCTGTTATTAAACGCATGGTGCCGTGGCCATAGTATGCAGCCGTCATTTTGACAGGCCGGTCTGGAAATTCCCTGATTCTCAGTCCCACATAAACAGGCAAAAAGCCATATGCGGCTCGCCACCCTTGCTGTAGAGTATGCTAAAATACATTGTGAATGCAATGCAAGAGAAAAAGCTCTTGCTGCACTTAGTGTGTTTGTATGAGATTAGTGTGTGTATGAGATAACTTAATTCACTGTCTCCCGAGTGGTCTGCAGTCATAGCGGAGACACATGGGGCTGAGGTAGGCTCTGGTTGGACGGTGGTACGCCGTGGGTGTAGATAGTCAGTGTCTGGGCAGCCTCAACCAATGTCTGTAGAACATCATAGGCTACTGCAAATAGGAAGTAGACAGGAAGCAGCCAACCGAGACTGAAGATCTGACCGCTGACCGGCAGAGGTATCGAGAGATGTCTGACAGACAAAAAAAAACAAAAAAAACATTTTGTTAACAGTCTACAAATGGCAATGGTGTTACAGATTCTCAAAAGAATGAAAACACCTCACTGGAATCTGAGAGACCTTGAGGTTCTCAGCATGACGAAGACAAATAGTCCCACTTCAACGTTGAGGGAGAAAGACACCACTTTGTCCAGCATCACCACGAAGCCCTGAGCAAGAACATAACCCAATGAACGACTTCCTGATTCTCAAACCAAATGCTTCTGCGTGATAACGTGTAGACCGGTAAAACATGAGATATCAGGCGTTTACTCTGGGATCACAAGCTGAGACGATAAAGATTATGCCAAATGCAGCCAGTGATGTGACTCCATCAGCAACGCTGAGAGAGAGAGAGAGGAAAGCAGAGATTGTTGGTTAAGTACCGTGAAATCAACTTAATTATTCAAAGCGAGCATATTGAATGTTGAGAGTAACTTGCTATTACATTGCTTTGGCAGAGCGGGGCCTGCTTATACTCTTTCAGATATACATGTCCACAGACAGAACGCCTGAAGTTCATTAATTGTAACATGTATCATCTCAGTGTTTATCTTGCGAAACAGCTCTGTAGGGGGACGAGTGGAGGAAAAGTCCTCTAGAGTTTCAAAACATGTGTTTTTCTATGTTGTTTCAACCTCAAAACCAAGAGTGCACATCAATCAATCATTTTTATTTTCATTTTCATTTTGTATTTAAGCCAATCATGAATTTCATGAATTAATTTAAATTTCATGAAATAAATATTTTTGTAACAGAAATTGAGAATTCCCCCTTTACGCATTGGCGGAACCGGTGTGGAGGAGCAGGTAAATGGGGTGTCGCTTGTTTCCATGTGAAATTTGGGCTTGTAAAGCCCCTTTAAGACTTTAATGTGATTCAGGGCTATAGAAACAAAGATGACTTCGGTGTTAACAGTGTTTAGAGGAAAGTTACAGGACGCTCCACATTCATGTTCAGGCCTGGCTTTAATGAGGGAGATGTCCACTGTGTGTCTAAGTGCTTGTGTTAGCTAGCGGTTGGCTAACAAATCACCTCCTAGCTGAGCAGAGCCGTAGCGATGGTGGAAGGCTTCTCTCCCAGGCTTTAGACACCCACTCCAGCCTGTTTCTCCAGAGGGAGCTCACCAGGCCATCAACTGGACCAGAGAACAGTCGTGCAGTTAGCTGTAGGCGGTCCAATGGTCGTTCAGTCAGTCAGTCCTACAGTATTGTCGGTCAGTCCGTCCAGTCAACCAATCACAGTGACAGGTAGACCTACTGGTGTGCTTCATGGCAGATCCCATCACCAGAAAGGACACAGTAATGCTGATGGCTACAAACACCTGGATCAGCTCAGCCACCCAGACGTACCTGCTGTAGCTCTCCTTGATGATCTGCACACACACACACAACAGCAGGACACTATAAACACAGGGTGGGAAGGGGGGGGGGGGGGGGGGGGGGGGGGGAGGGTTAACACGGTGTGTAGGACAGTAACAAAGTGTATCAGATCTCTGTAATAATTAAGTACATACAATAGCAATGGAGCATTCAAATATACAGCTGTGGAAAAAAATTTGAGGCCACTGCACATTTTAAATGTAATAGTAGAAATATATTGTAAATGGAAATAAATATATATAACAAGTAGAATAATTATAAAAATCTAAAAATATCTATATTACACATAAATAAAGTAGTATAAATCTGAGAAACCGCTGCAGTGGCCTCTTTCCACAGCTGTATATGTAACAGGGTTTTGTACAAAGCTGAAAGTAGGTTGCAAAATTTTTATTTTCATGCAAATGCAACATAAGTGATTTCTCTCCATTTGCAAGTCTGCAGCAACCAATATAATACCACGTTATTTATATTCTAATTAAACGGTTTCATTTCTACTATAAAAAACAGCCAGCAAGTCTGGTGATTTGAGGTCATGCAATGAAAATACACCACAATTCAACAGACATGAGAAAATGTGTGTGCACTTCAAGTCCTTGTATATAGAGAGTCATTGTCAGCTCTGCCAGAAGTGGCTCTCATACATATATTCATAGCTATGCAGTGGATTTGTCATCTTAGACACATCAGCCGCAGTGTCAATAATTGGTCACTAGGGGCAGCTAAAGAGCTGTTACATATTTCTGAGTGAAGTAAATGGTTTATACCAAAAAGAACACTATTAGATAAATACACAAAGCATCTATCCTTCATGCATGTCAGCTCATAGCAATTATTTTTGGAGTACATAACGGTATGTTTATATGCATGGTAATGCTTAATAAACTTAGGTAGTATGACCTATCCAATTATTGACAAATGTGCATATTGTAAGTCACAAAAGCATCTAGTAAATGCTTTAAGTGTGAAACATTTGACCAAAGGATAGATATTGGTAATAAGGTTCTCACTACCCATTGTACGATGTATCCATGGAGATATTATTAGAGACATGTGACAAATGTACATATTGTAAGTTACTTTAAGCATCTAGTAAATGCTTGAAATGTGAAATATTTGATCAAAGGATAGATATTGGTAATAAGGTTCTCACTACCCATTGTACGATGTATCCATGGAGATATTATTAGAGACATATGTGACAAATGTACATATTGTAAGTTACTTTAAGCATCTAGTAAATGCTTGAAATGTGAAATATTTGACCAAAGGATAGATATTGGTAATAAGGTTCTCACTACCCATTGTACGATGTATCCATGGAGATATTATTCAATAATAATATCTCCATTTCCTTCTGTGTGTATTGTATAGCAAAGGCTTGCATGGGGACACAGGCGCGCCATGGACACACACACACACACACACACACACACACACACACACACACACACACACACACAGACACACACACACACACACAGACACACACACTTGGTGATAATGCTGTGCTTTACTGTATGTTTGTGCCACAGCGACAAGCATCAGGTTTGATCTTTAAAAAGCTTGCCCTGCCGGCCCCGGGACAGCTTGCGTCCGGTGTTCCACAGACAGAGAACCCCGTCTGGGATTTTAAAAAATCAGGCATGTCATCTGTTTAGAAATGCAGCCATACGTCCGGAAAGACACCGAAGACATTTCTCCTGACATTTAAGTGGTGGGAACTTGACGAGTAATCCTTCAAAATGGCAGCCGCTTCAGATGCCAAACGCCACAGCTGCATGCAGACTTCAGTACGCAAATGGTGGAAGCGACTTATTAAAAAGGTGATCCCGTAGACATTATACAGACACTAAAAGCTGCGGACTTTAAATTGTTTAAATTAGATCGAGCTGACACATTCACATTTAGGAGAAGAGAAAGACTTCAACACTACAAAGCCACCGCCAGATTTTGAAGGGAGTGTTGTACTGTGTTCTTGTGTGTGCGTGTGCATGTGCATACAATGACACCCACTGCAGTTGACTGATTAAGCTAAAAGATGATTTACAATCTACATCATCGTGCAGATCCCATTACTGACAACGCTGAACTCCATAAAACAGTGTTACAGTTCCTTTGAGATACACCCTCCCCCACTCCACCAAAAAAATAATTAATATGTTTTTAAAGCGCGCCTCTTGTGATATGTGGGTAGATGTGTTTGTATTTGTGGAGTGTGAGATTTAAACATGTCTCACTAATGGGGCATTGCTTCAGATTGGCTTGTAAAAGAGGACAGTTTAGATGCAGGCCAGTAAAAAGATTACAAATAAATATATTAAAAAAGCTGTCCATTTACAGTCTTTTAATGAGGGGTAGTTAGACATGACATATCTTATGGAAACACGTTTTTACATTCAAAGCTTACTTAGTTTTTTCTGTTTTACTGTCTACACAGACATTCATTATGTTGCACTTATTATAATATTACCATGCATTTTGTTAGGAAATTGGCTAATTGATTAAATGTGTATACTATCTGTAGATAAACATATTGTTCCAGGAATAAAAGTAGGTTTAGGGGAGGATTTAAAACCACCAACAACATAGGCATGAACCTCAAAAGCTAGGGGGGATATGAAGCCTGTAATATTTCATGAGAAACACTACAGTGTATAGTGAGAGAAAGAGTTAACCCTGATTTTAAGTTGACATCAAAAAATGTATGAAAGCCATCTATGGGCATAAGCATGCATGAACTCATCTGTTGCCATGATAAAACAGAATAGCCAAATGGAAGCTATGAATAAGTAACCCAAGAAAGACATGATTTATTAAATACATATCAAAGACAAAATGAGAACCTTCATATTCATATATTTTCAATCCGCGATGAACTGAAATGGGCTAAAGTTGGGACTGCATAATGATACAATCTCAGTGATAACAGCATTCAGAGAGACTGATAGCAGTGCCAGCCAGTACAATATCTGTAGTTAAATTCCATTTAAACCAGGCGTTCCATTCCCTGCACATCTCAATAGTATAGAGCAAGATATTAGCACTGATAGTGTTTGTTATTCTGTTGCTCTACCCATGCCGCTACATCGCTCACAATACACGGGGAAGTAAAGCGTAGTGCTACGGTTTGTTTATACGAGCGGTGTGGCCACTGTGTTTATGTTCCTATTTACGGAGCCAGGGCTGTAGAAGTATCAGATTCTTTTCTCAACACGCACATAGAAGGGTAAGCTAGCGAAATGCGAGGAGATATTTGTTGAATTTGACAAAACGTGTATTAGCTTCACATTTAGCTTGTAATAGCTGACTACACCTTTAACAGGTTCCCCATCATACCCGCATCTGATTCGAGGCGCTAGTGTTGCCTTACAAAGCAGTAAAGAGAAGAACTGCCCCGACGCCAGACTACTGCACTTCAAACGATGAAATGGTTCCATCCAGACCACATCCAGAGCATTTCCATCAACCACCACTTCCACCGGCTGGTACCGTAGTCACATGATAGATAGATGTATTTACTTGTCCTTCCAGAAATTAGTTGCGTGCCACTGCCATTACAGCATGAGAGCTGCTCAGCCCAGTATCACCGCAAGAGTTGAATGAGCTTCTTGCAGCAGTGACAATAGCAAAGTCAGCACCCATCTTCCACAAAGAACTAAAAGCCCACCTCTTCAGAATCCACCATGGCACCTCAGCCACTGACCTCCCTGCCCCTATTCTCAGCCTCTACCATCCATTAGCACTACATAAGCAACTCTGTGCTGAACGTCTGACACACATACCCCTGTAGACTCAGCCTCCACCGACCATTAGCACTACATAAGCAACTCTGTGCTGAACGTCCGATACATATACCCCTGAAAGCTCGACACAGACCGGAGACTCTGACTTTCGAGAAGTAATACTGTCAATTTCCATTGGCTCTTAGGCCTGACACTTGAACAACAACAGAATTTGCCTTGTGACACTTGGGTGAAATGGAGATGTATATATCAAATTAAAGGGGGTAATGCACTTACTTTGGCATTGCAGAAATGTATATTTGGAAAGCATGTGGTAAAGGATATCTGTGTGTTATATTTTTATTTTATCACAATAGATTGGTATTTCTTTTAAACTGTTTGTAATGCTTTGTACATATTGTCATCAGATTGGCCCATGCATTTATATCAAATCAAATAAATGTTTGTGCCAAAAAGACGCATGTGAATTAAAAAATGTTGTCACTTACACCCCTCTGGTTCTCACCCCTCGATTGTACATTTGTTTTCTTTACACTTGTGTAGAAAATGTGCTCATTCGCACAGTCATGAGAATTTAAAGTTAGACAGAACGTGAGAGATACAAAACAGCAGCTTTAGTGGCTTGGTTGGATGGAGTTGACGACAGCCATGCAGTTTGTTGGTGAATGCAAACACAATGATCCCCAACCGTATAATCGTTGAATATGAATTAAGAATATGACGGCCATCATGTTAATGTGCAGCTACAAGCGTTGAATATGAACCTTGCTCACTCCAGTCCCCTCCAGGGTGGGTGAGTACATGACATGATATTAAAAGTGTAATTCCCGTTACACACTGCACGCAGAGCTGAAGCGGATCCGTTCCCGTGTTAATCAGTGAGTCTTTGCACATTGCAAGCGAGGCGGACGCTGCTCGCTGAGCCGGCCATTCCCCCCCCCGCTGGGAGTATATTCCTTCCTCATTGCCTCACGTTTTTGACGCTTTTATTAAGTGCAGTGGAAAACGTCAAGTAAAACAAACTAATAATTTAAAAGAAAAAAGTGATTGTTTATTAGTCCCAACACCTTGTCCACCATTTCCTCGAACAGATTAAACGTCATATTTATACGTCCTTGTTGCTCGTCGGAATGGTCGTCATAATACAGTCTATGTTAATATATTTGTGATTATTTGTTTACTGTCCTACAACATGCATACAATTATTGCCAGTGCTGCACGATCATTGCAGTGCAACAGTCATCATAACCAACTTACATATTGCTGGTGGGCGGAAAACGCTTGTGCTTCAGCTCCACGTGCAGAGCGCAAAGAGCTGAATTCAACTGTTCTTGGTTGCATTTTGCACTGTTGAAATATTGATGATTGATTCTCATTTTCAATTGTTGACAGAACTGTAAATCAGCTCTGTCTAAATTAATGTTAATAGGGGCAGTATGAAACTAAAAGCATTGTTTTATCAGAAGTACAGAGGTAGCACATTATTTGTTTGAAGGAATTCACCAATCTGTAGAGGGCATCATCATCAATCTTTCACTAAACGTGTGTTTTGGGGATCAGTTATGCTTTACCTCTTAAAAAGGCAGCGGAAAGTGATTGCGTGATTGACCAGCAAAAACCTGGTCTAAAGTCAGCGCGAGGTGCATTATAAATATAGTATCGCCTATGGCAAGTGGACAACATGTGTACACTCTGCTTGTTACATACAGGTACGTGCAGGAGTGCACAAATATGCGAAGGATTAAAAAATACTAGAGTACCATGTGAAATATCATTAGTGTGTAACCTACACAAACATTTCAGGAATCTTGCTATTGCCTAGATGGTCTGCTCCAGCACTTTCACAAACAATATCTTCGTCACCTAACATTTACACAAAAAAAAAAACACCATGACCATTGGCTGCAATATTTCCATATTCTGTCATTTCCATATATGAATTCTATGAAGTGAGATGATACATAGTGTACGATTTTACATTAATCTGAAACTTAGATGTGTTGCTTGAGCAGACAGACTCCTAATCTATCGCATTAAATTAAAAACTTGGGTTTTGAGTTAACCTAAATTATTACTGAATAGATTCACATTATTCAAAGATTCTTGGAATCATTTGAATATTTGATTATTGATTGATTATTTATTATTGCCTGCAAAATATGTAGTGGCTGGTTCACGCTGGGTGTTTGCTGTCTTCCAAAAACAATCAAATCAAATGGGTGACTGGACCACCTTATTTATCACGTAAATATTAATAAACATGAAAAGGTCATTGATGAAATTCCAGTGCAAGTATTCCAACAAGCAAGTCAACACTGGCTCCATCTTGACTGTCCTAGTTAAAGCCTCTACAGACAACGCTGCTGCATTAAAATATCATTATGAGCTAAGTTTGGTTTGCATAGTGTAGTGTGTAGGGAAGGAGGATGCCATCCATTATTACATGTATTCAGCAGGAGTCCTCTTTGTCCCGTGCACATTTTCACTTAGCTGGGTCGGATGACTAGCCTTGCTTATACCATACTGGTGGTCTCCAGCTCGGCCTAAACGCTTTGCTTCACATATAGGCCTCTTGAATGAAAGCCATTTGGCAGTCAATCAAATGGGTGACTGGACCACCTTAAACTTTCTCTAAATGAGCTGCAAAGCCACACTACAATACCAAAAATTCATCACAATATTGCAAGTACTTCAATCCCATCAATAGGAATTGTATAGCCAGGCATCAAACTAAACACTTTAGACTAAATCGTACATTTAAATCTCCGTAAAGACGTGACATAAAGTAAATGCAACTATTTTTGTACTGTAGTAGAGCAGCCAGAAAAATTGACATTGTTTTCTCGCCGATGTCCTACTTAAGAAATGTACAGTAGCCTACATGCTACTCTTGGAGACAGAGGAGTGACTGTTTAAAATACTGTTGCAAAGCAGAGTACAAGTATAGCCTGATATGAATCCTCTACTCCGACTGCCCTCTCCCAACAGGTCAAAGTTCAAGTGTAACCTGAAGATAATCAGGTGTACTGTATGCTCAAGGGCAGATGGATGCAGTGTGTGTGTGTGTGTGTGCGCGCGCATGTGCGGCTGTTCAATCCTGTGCAGAATGCAGCAAAACAACTTCTGCTGTAAAGATGCTCTTCTCCGCTAAGGGATTTCATGGTGATTACAGGCAAAGTGCTAATTCTGCTCAGGTTTTACACATCATGTATAATATATGGAAATGCTCTGCAACATTTATGAAATTGTGTAAAGACACTAACTGTTGTTCATCTCAGCTTCACATCGTTTGGCTGGTGCGGGGAGATTGAATAAGCTGCTGTGGAAAAAACAAAATAGCTTCGAAACTACCTTGGGATATACAAAATCCTGTCAAGCACAGGCTGCAAAGTACCAAAACAAAAAAAGAAATAAAGAATACGAATGCGACTTTTCCCTGTAATGTTTCCTGCTCGAGTTGGGCGTTAATCTAAACACTGTGCAGCAAGTCTCCCTCTTGAAATGAGAAGGCATTTCTTGAAGTAATGACATGCAGGAAAGCTTGCCAAACAAATGAGCAGCAAGCAGATCAGACTGAACAATCTCTGCCATGCAAAGACTTCATCTCTCAAAACAGACTCAGAATGAGTATGTTCAAATAGTGAGAACAACACGCCGCAGCCATACCGAAAATAAAAGAGTCTATCCGATGACATTCGAGGGCGGTCGGGGGTTTAGATCAAGAATGACACGAGGGGAGAGATAGCGGAGACGGTGAGAGGCAACAGCAAGGGAACAGGAAGAGGCATAGAGGATGTGCAAGCTATAAAACCCCAGCTGCTCCCCTAGAGGGCGTTCTAACTTGACCCCTGCCCGTGGCAAATAGCTATGTATGCCGCTTTGGCAGAAGGAAAGGGGGTTAAAGGATATACATTATTTACAGTGACCTCGCAGTATCAATGGGGGAGCGCAGCTGGGAAACGGAGATGTGCGTCTGTCCGCTAAATGTGACAGTTGATGGGGGTGGTTAGGTTTTCCTTGATATTCCAACAGGCTTTTGATAAATAATGAGAAAGTGGAGGCGGCATTTGAAATTGAAACATTGATTAAGCGACATTGGCGATTGCATGACAATCATGGTACATGGACCATACAGTATGACTGCTGACATAGAAATTACACCTAAATGACACCTAAAATGCCTAAGCAAATGTCTTTGATTATAATGATTAGTTGCAACTACATTGTCTATAGATGTATACTGATTTAACCTGCATAATATGGAAGGTTGTTACTTTGTTTTATATTTGCTGTTTTTGTAATTTATTTTTTATTATTGTAAACTTTGTTTTATATTAGCCGTTTTTGTAAAAAAAAAGAAAAAAAAAGGATTATTGTAAACTGTTATTTTTGATTATTATAAAAGGAGTCCTGACCTTTTGCAAGTGGCTACATGATTTTCCGCGCCACACGTGCACTCATGACGGACATCGATTGTTAGAGTTGCTAGGCAAATATAGGCTACTACACACCTACGCTGCGGTGCAAAGCTTGAATCATAAACAAAAATTGTTTTGCTAGTGGCTAAACAATAGCTAAGTTAGGAGATGCTGCTGTGGCAAAAAGAAGAATGCAACGAACGCTTGACTGTGTGAAGCTGCTTCTTTTTTTCTTGAAAAAAGATAAACAATAGGCAATATGCCTAAAAGCTGCTGTGTGACGGGATGCGCTACCAATAATGTAAAACAACTGTGCTTTTAAGCAGACACAAGTGGATCCATGCATTAATACACGAGACATCACCAGGAGTAATGGGAAAACTGTGGGATCACGACACTCGGGTGACATAGGGTGCTAAAATAATCCTCCGACAAGGTGAAATTCAGAATATTTAGCCAAGTAAAGCAATGTAGCATAATGTGGTGGCGGTGCCTAGCGTTTTCCCTCCAGTGAGCATATTGACATTCTGACACAGCAAGCAAAATGGATAAAGAAAATGCCTTTTTTTTTTTTTAAACCATCTTATGCATTCGTTTAAATGTTCTTCCTATTCTTTAACCCGATTCCTTTAACCATTTATATTAATGGTGTATTTCTGTATGGGAGGCACGTTTGTGCATGCATCCCCTCTCTGTAATGCACTTTGAGCTGCAATTCTGTATAAAAAGTGCTATACAAATAATGATTATGATTATTATTATGATGATTATTAGATAGTTAAAGTAATATATTGCGCTGTACTCTCTATTGCCTGTATCCACTTTTGTCTACTTAAAAGGCTCTCTAAAAAATGACCAGTGACCGCAAGTCGGTCAATAGCTTCAAGATAGGGGTTGCAATACAATTTAAAGTACGGTATTAACTAAAATATATATAATAAAATATGTATACAAAATAATGTGTTTGCTCCTTACAATCACCCTGCCCATTACTATGTCCCCCTGCCATGCAAACACACCCCAATGGACAGAAACCTAATTTATTTTTGTTTAAACGTACATCTATTTGGATTACTTATGAACTAATCTAAGTCTTATTTGTTATTTTGTGCTGTACTTGTTGCTATGTAAGCAATGACTCAGGAATTGCCTGGAGATAAATAAAGTATTTTGAACTGAATTAAATTTCTCATCGGGAAGGGGTGGGTGGAGCCAACACCCCATCTCTCACACTGTGGGAACCGCTGACATATATCTTCAGGTGAAAACATGTTGATAAGTTACACACAAACACACACGCACAGTGAAGTTTCATTATGTGCTGGTTGTTTGGGCCTACATTCAAGCAAATGCTGGAGATGGAAGTATACATCGCGAGCAGCTGAAGGCGGTGGAATGGAGGCGAGGGGAAACGAGGACAACATCGATAGCAGAAGAGGAGGAGAGAGGAGGAAAAATAAGAAGAGGAAGTCGAGTAAGAAGCGAGAGCAGGATTGCTAGGAGAAAGAACGAGCAGAAAAAGGTACCAGTGGCGCAGGAGATGTTTTTTAGGTGGGTGGGTGGGGGATGGGGGTGGGGGTGGGGGGGGTTATTACGCTAAATAATGGGAAAAACCAAATATGACGCCAGAGTGACATCTGTTCCAACCCCACTCCCTTGCGCGAAAGGCAAACACGCTACAAAGCAGACAGTATTGTAGATAGTGTGTATTGGAGTATTGTATTGGAGAGTGAGATTTACGTAATTTATGCATTTATGCTGCAGCACAACTTGACATGGTTACACATGGTTATAACATACTGTAGACTAGGCTCTACAGTGGTCAACATGCCAACATGATCACTGGTCAACAACACACGCTATTATATATCTCCCTATTTAAAAAAAGAAGCAAACTGCTCTGAAATATTCCCCTTCCAAGAACGGTCAATGTACAAACCTATGTTATGCCCAGGGGAATTGTCAAGCTTTTAGGAGAAATGCCGAAATGGTGCACGTTTTAGACTACACATGATTTTACATCCTAAAAACTTAAGAGGGGGTGTCATTTTATTTTCCACTTGTCTGAAGCCAAAAAAGTATATCTCGGCTATGTTATGCTACATCGGACATTTTTTTCTACTGCGCCCCTGGGTACCGGTATGTGGAGGTGGAACAGGGATAAGAGAAAAAAAAAGTGGAGGACTGGTGTAATGACGAAGACAGTGTTGGAACGTGATGAAGGCTAATGATGGGCTTTCGATCACAGGCTGAACGGAAGACACCTCAGAAAATGAAACATCCACCTTCAGAAATTCTTGTTCGCTCTTGTCTTCAGTTTCTCGCACTCCCTCCTTAATGTCCCCACTCACCACTATCTCCACTTCAGACTTTATATGGAGACATGAAGTTCACTAAACTAATTAGTAGACTGTGCTCAAAACAGTCCTCCTTGATGAAATGCAATCTAAGTGGAAACTATTGTTAATATTGCCATAACTATTGGTAATTGGTATTGCTAATATTATTAATGTTACAATAAAAGCACCTTTATTGTAGCATGTAATATGTTTAACGTATAATATGTTACGTTTAAAACATAATAACACAATCAAAATTATCAAAAAAGCTAAGGATGACACAATAGTCTGGTGAAATGCTGATCCCTAATGGTTTGGAGAAAATGGTAATTAAAAAACAAAAAAGTTTAACTATAAACTATAAGCTCTGGGGACCTGGAACGTCACCTCGCTGTGGGGGAAGGAGCCAGAACTTGTGCGGGAGGTGGAGCGCTACCATTTAGATCTGGTTGAGCTTACCTCTACGCACAGTCTTGGCTCTGGAACCATTCTCCTGGAAAGGGGATGGACTTTATTCTACTCTGGAGTTGCCCAGGGTGTGAGGCGCCGGGCGGGCGTGGGGATACTAGCAAGCCCCCGGCTGAGCACCGCTACGTTGGAGTTTACCCCGGTGGACAAGAGGGTCGCCGCCCTGCGCCTATGGGTGGCGGGGGGGAAAAGCTCTGTTTTCTGTGTATATGCACCGAACAGCAGTTCAGAGTATTCGGCCTTCTTGGCGACCCTGAATGGGGTCCTGTATGGGGCTCCAGTAGGGGACTCCATAGTTCTACTGGGAGACTTTAACGCGCACGTGGGCAATGATGGAGACACCTGGAGAGGAGTGATTGGGAGGATGGCCTCCCTGATCTAAACCCAGGCGGGTGTTTGTTGTTAGACTTCTGTGCTAGTCATGGACTGTTTATAACAAACACCATGTTCGAACATAAGAATGCCCATAAGTGTACATGGTACCAGAGCACCCTAGGCCGAAGGTAAATCTATTTTGTGATCATATCATCTGACCTGAGGTCGCATGTTTTGGACACTCGGGTGAAGAGAGGGGCAGAGCTGGCTACCGACCACCATCTCGTGGTGAGTTGGATTAAGGGGTGGGGGAAGACTCTGGACAGACCTGGTAAGCCCAAACGGGTAGTGCAGATGAACTGGGAACGTCTGGAGGA
>JAODLL010022986.1:0-25272 GCA_026546735.1 Forbesichthys agassizii
GTAATTCTGGAGAAAGATTGGTGATATTTGAACTCTAACAAAACACCTCTCCATCAGTGCCATAGAGTGCTTCCTGAGAAGTTCCGCCCCACACATTAGAAAACCATTGCGAAGGCTATGTTATTGTTGTGTGTGGTTGGCACCCCTATATTTGTGTTCCTATTTATGGAGCCCGGACTGCGTAGAGGTACCAGATTATATTTTCAACACACACAGAACAGTAAACTAGTGGACGGCAAGGAGATATTTTGTGAATTTGACAAGACAAGGTGCATATTAGCTTATTGCCAATATGTGTATGTGCTGTGTTGGTGTAACTCCCTCTGGGTAGCTGACCCAAGAGGAGACCAAACTGTGGAGTGAGTGAGTGAGTAGGCGTGGGTAGATAGGTGGTACCTGTACTGTACCACCTGTTACATCATCATCCCTTAATGGAAGGGTCAGGCTCGCAGGCCCAGACAGACCGGCCTACTTCCATCGGCAAGCAGAACACACACAAATAATCACAGCGGACACAATTGTCTGTGGAGAGACAATTTAGTTTTTCTCATTTCTGTTCATATCCGGTTTGATATTGGGTGCTGGGGTGTGAAACCGAGTGGAATGATGGAACAGCGCAGTCTCTGGAGGAGAGAGAGTGAGTGGGCGGGCGAGCGAGCGAGCGAGTAAAACCCATCGGGACAGTTTTAGATGAGTAAAGAAACTGACAAGCTTTTTATTGTACCTCCCTCTGCCCGTGCGGCTTGTTCTCCATGTCTTTTAAAATAACATTAGCGTTTCTCTGTGGTCTGCGCCGATGGAGCCCGCACACCGCCTGGGTTTACTGGGGTTTTTGGTCCGCACTCTCACCCCCATCTTGCAAGTGCGAGTGTTCTGAGGAGCCGAATGAGAGCAGAGGCGCTGGTCAGCATTCTGGCTCTCTGTTGTCCAGATGGTGGATGTGAAGGATCCCAGTTAGGGGTCCCAGCGCTACGTCCTTGAAGCCGGGTGATTTATACACCGGCAAAGACATCCAAAGACAGGAGGGGTGAGGGGGAGACTTGTGTGTGTGCTTTTGCAAGTCCAGTGATTTCATTGTATCTAATTATCAGTTGTGTGCGTGTGCGTGTGTGTGCGTGTGTGTGCGTATACAGCAGTTGTGTGGTGTGTTTGTGTTTGAGGGTACATATTTTTGTGTGTCTGTGGAAGACTGATACGGACAAGAAGTGTGCATGTGTGTGCATGCCACAGTGTGTGTGTATGGTGTGTGTGTGTGTGTGTGTGTGTGTGTGTGTGTGTGTGTGCACATAACCTTGCGGTGCAGAAGGAAAGGTCCCTGTGCCCTGTTGGCCACACCTAAACAGGGTTATATTATTAATAGGCACCACCCACTGCTTTAGCTCCAATTAACTCTGCCATCAGCCGCAGCACCAGAGAGCATTAGGGGACCCTGTGCAGCCCCAGCCCGGCCCCAGCTCCGACCTGCTAGGGCCGGGCTGCAAACGCACAAGAGCTCCCCCCCGCAGTGGGAGAGAAGGCAGACATGAAAACGTTTGGTCTTTTCATCTTTTTCTAATAATCCAATTACAGTACGTCCCACCGGCGCTTGCCGGCTGACTCACAAGCCACCGCAATTCCTCCGCGGCTTGGCTGGGGCGAGGACCCTGAAGCCTCCCCATCCCCCGGTAGAAGGCTGAGGGTTAGGAATGAAGGAAGGAAGGGAGGGAGGAAAGAATGAAGGAAGGATGGATGGATGGAATGAACAATGATGTACAAAAAACACACACACACACACACACACACAGTCACAAAAGTAATAAAGAAAAAAAGTAGCGTAGTAGTAGAATTATTTTCGGAATGGTTTGGGAAATTCTCAGGCAGTACAGGGATGGGAAGGAAGTGCAATGGAGGCAAGAGGAGCGGTTCTGCATTATTGCGAGTAACTCTGACACCTTCACGTTGAGGCCCAGTGCCAGTCCATCCGTCACGCGGCTCTCCTACTGATGAGCAGTGGAAACAAATCTGAGCAAGCCGGGCTATATTTTGCCTCCTGGGTAACTTGTCGGAATCGTCAAAGGCCCATGTCCCCTCGCCGTTGACATCTCCCCACCCTTCGCTTGCATGCTGGGAATCTCTCCCGCTTCCTCCTCTACTCCTCCCTTCAGTATGCAGATAGGACGCTTTTTCATTTTGCTTCTTCTTCTTCTCATTTTCTACTTGTGTTTTGCATTGTATTCTTTATATATCTTGGTTGTTTGTGCTGTGTATTGGACTCATGGCGTGTGTGTGTGTGTGTGTGTGTGTGTGTATGTGTGTGTGTGTGTGTGTGTGTGTGTGTGTGTGTATGTGTGTGTTTGTGTATGTATTATATATTATATATGCGCTTGATAAGTTGTGAAACAGCGTGGACATCAATCACTGTCACTTAGCATCCCGGCGCACTGCTCGTCCTGCCAGACCCCGAGAGCCACCGCTTTCCACTCCCAGGCGCTTTGCGTTCGCAGCCTGCGTGCCGACTCTGAACGCCATTAATTTCAACCGCTCGCAATTCATAAATCTTCAAGAGGGGAGGGAAGGCGGGGGCCTTTAGTGCAATGGCAATCTGAGTCAAATATATGTTTACACGTTTACAAATGAGGACTTCAGAAGTACACCGTCAGATCTCATACCCCATGCCCCCCCCCCCTACCCCCACCCCTTCCAATGGCAGAGTGCCCACTGCACCACCCACCCACCCACAGCTAGTAGAGTTGTGCAGCGGTTATTTAGATGAATGATTAAAGTTGAGGCAAAGCCAGCAGGAGTCTGCGCCGCTCGTATTTAAAGAAGAATGGGAAAGCTGTCATCTTCTGATGCATTGCCTGCCACCTTGCATGCAAAAGAGAGGCCCTCCCCTCCAGTAGAGTCTCTTCCCCCCCCCCACTTTCCCCTCAGCAGGTCCCTGAGTGGTGCTGGTGGGTGATTGATCAGGTGTAGTGGCATGGGTGGCGACGAGGAGGTAATGCACCCAGCCACCCAGCCTGGCAACAGCACACAGCGGCGTTCTGATCTGACGTGATCAGAGATAGGAGGCACAACGAAGGACTACACACGCGGCTGATCTACGGCTGCTGAAGTCACGCTCGCTGCTGGTACTATCTTCCAGCTTGCAGGAGCACACGGGGAGATGTTAGACAACTTGAACCTCATGCGTGGACACTTTAGCACTGATTATGCAGTACATTGGGGTATCAGCCTTGGGGATCCATGACGTGCTGCTGCATAGTAGAATTCGGTTCGCGTCTGTCGTTTGAGTCGCTGCCATCTTGCGACATGAAGTAAAAAGGTCAAGCTATGCTGAGCAGATCAAACCATCAGTTCCAATTATTGTGGTAAAAAGGCGAGAGCTATTTTTTCTAGTTTAACAAAGATACAAACATGTAGTTTAGTTTATATGTCGACTGTTGTCATTCCAGTCTAATAGTCGAGTTCAAGATTTCCTTATAGACAAAACGCAAAACTATAACATTTTACATTATTTTTTCGTGGCACTGTAAAGCATAGGATTTAACTTCATCGCCTTTCTTAAGGTCATGTTTTTCATTTCCAATTTTATTGCTTCTCTTTATGAAGACTCGTTGATTCATACTGAAGGCCAAGACACACAGTCAACATTGTCAAGTAATATCACCCAAGGAACGTTGGGTGGTCCAAACCTTGTTTGGAACCATATACTGATGGCCCTATATCACACAGTGTTCGCCCAAGATCATATCCCCCCCAGAATCCTATGATCCTGTATCCAGTCCATTTAATCAGTGTTGAGGTTTATAATACTTTGCTTCAAACTGGTGAACAATCTGTCAATGAAGTGAACACAGTTTGTCAGTTTTTCTACTGTATACACATGGAAAACACCAGAAGGCACACAAAACCGGGTGTGATTTTTCTCATTTGACACATTAGAATAAAGCATAAACTAAACCTGAATCTGACATTCTGTCACAGAATATTTTTAACCTACTGCCTAAATTGTTGCTCTACTAATGTGTTTGGTTTCAAGATGAGAAAGTAAACTGCTTACATTTATTTTTAAACTTGCAGTGATGGTAACTTTACAGCAAGTGCATAATGAAACATGTTTTTATCTATTTTGCTGTTCACTTTCACATACTCTTTCATGCCTCCTCTGTAAAATGAGTGGATATAGTATGAATGGGTAGACTTGTTACACATTGGCATTGGGACTCAAATACACAATAGTATTATTAAGAGCTTATTATTCAAATAGTTAAATTAAACTATTAAGTTAAACTTTCTGTCTTGGTAATCAAGAGAGTTTTGGCACTGTCTTGTCATTTTAATAATTCTATGTCATTAGACTTCATAGATTGTATCTATTCATATTGTAAATCAAATAACTACATGTTTATATACAGTATAATATTTTAAATGAATAGTTTTGAATTGCTTTAGCCTGCCCAGTACCTTATTTATCCTGCAGCCTATAATGGCCATTTGGATGAGAAACATTTTACAAGACTGTATTCTCACTAATCCAACCGAAAGAATTACATGCAGAATCAATATGATGTGCCTTAACAACCAGAGATTGTCCTCCAGTCCAATATTAGTCCTGACATCTGCAGTGTTTTGTAATATTGTCTGTGTGCAATCACAACCAAATGTATCAGAGGAAGAATGATCACAATTGTATCTTTCTTTATATTGTATTTTCTATTACTTAGATTATTCTTTCTTGTTGTTGTTTTTTTCTTCATCGATATAACCAAGAATATTTAGTATTAAAGTCCTCTGTTGTGTTATGAAGACCCATGTAAAAATGTGTGCTATGATTTATGTTCATTCAATAAAATTGTAGCTCACAATAATCTATGTTTAAATCTACATTCTTGTAGGATTCTTGGGGGACTTGTATTTTCTTTAACCACAATTTGTCTTGGAGCTGAGCTGGTCTTTTAGAAACAATATTGAAGATATTGCTCCTCAAGAAACCCCTGATTATTCTCTATGGGGCGAAGTGACTCTCATTTTTGTCTTATTGCACTCATAATCTCAGTGTGTGTTGTATATATATTGTCTTTTTACCTTTTCTCTTTTTTCCCCACACTTTCCTTTCATATTGTCTCACAGACCTCTGTGCTATTTCTGCGCTTGTTCTCATTCGTCCCTACTGTGTTATCTGTCTCAGCTCCATTGCTTTGCTCCCTGATAGTCCCTGACTCAGTAGCTTTCATTTTCATGATAATCCAGCAACACCACTGGACTGCGAAATCACTTTTATGCTTTTTATTTTCTTCTTTTGCTCCTACCCCTCCCTCTCTCCCCCTCTCCCATTTCTCCCTCTCCCCCCTTCTGTTTTATCTTTATTCCTTGGAGCTTTATTTTGCTCTCCATAATTAAATGTCATTTCCAGTTCTTCCATTTTTGGGAGGAATATCCACCATTTTTATTTTTTATTATTATGTTATCATTTTTGAAATAGAATAGGGTCCCCTGCCTTGTACGTCTGTTGTTGAAATGGAACATGTCTTGGTGGTGACACAATAAAATAAGGTTGCAACTGTCAGATATGTTCTATTCATCTTCCTATTGTGCCGTCTGAATGGATTTTGTAATAAAAGATAAAAACTAAAAATTCACATATAGGAAAAGTAACCCAAAAATGATAATTAGTGTATAAAAGGTCATTGTTGCACAGCCTGGAATACTGTAATTCTCACTCCACACTGTAATATGGTGCTCCACCTGGAATGATATCCACTGATATACCCACTCATATGGTCAGCAGACCTCAAATGCATGAATATCGCCTATAGCATTTCTGGTCAATTCTAAGACGTTATGTCTAAGCCAGTAGCCAACTTGTTGATTGGTTGGAAATAACAGAATAATTGATACATTATTATGTACGGGTGACATATACCTTTAATACGGGGTTATGGGGACCAGCTGGTTATAAAATTGTCTGAGGCTAAGGTGGCAACATGCTTTGTTCAACTAGCCATGTCCTGTTGTGGTTTTAAATGAGCCCACAACAGCATGCCATATTACTGCCCACTCATTGTAACTCACTCTGTATACGAACCTCAGCCAGATGTCTAACATGTGAAATAGGATCATAGAAAAAAAGGGCCTTCAGTCATTGTGAAACAGGATACAATCCTCCACATCTACTCTTTGAAGTTCACTTCCAAAGTAAAATTAAATTATCTTTCAGATATTCATCTCCCAACCATTAGCACCTTATGATGATGGATGGAGTTATGCCACTTACACAAATATGAGGGAGATTTTCACAACTTCAAAGTAAATACTAATATACATTCAGCATTTCACCATGTTATGTTGATCTGCTGTGACCCTGAATGAATACAAATGGTTTGCAAAACATTTTTTTTTTCTCCTGACAGGAAATCGAAAATGTGAGTCATTTTTGCGCATACACACATATAGCGGCATAGCATGCACAGAACACAAATAAGGCGATAAAATAAAATAAAAAATGTGGCTATACAGTAGTAGGATTCCATATAGCACAGAGAAGTAGGAGGGGAACCGTACATTTGACTCTGTGACAGCAGATCAATGTAGCCGAGAGCACAGATAGAAATGAATTGATTGTCACCAATAAAACTCCAATTAAATAAAGCAACAAGCCTCGGAGAGTCCTCAGAGACAAGCAACTCTCATCTTCCCATTAGTCCTGGGGGGGAAGAGGGGTCAGTTTGAGAACCAGTGAGCAAGGCCCATTTTCTCTAACACCTGCTAGGAGCAGTGGAAGTTATGGATGAATGTGAAACTGAAAACAAAACTGCACATGGGGGGGGGGGGGGGCAGATAGCCATTAGCGAGTGGGAGAGAGAAACTTTTGAGAGAGGGAGAGGAAAATAAGATGTATTGACCCAACGCGTCCTTAATGATGACAAGAGATCTTCATTGTAATGGCATCTGACATATCAGGGATTTCGAAGTCAATTCCAGGCCCCGTTTGACCTTCCTTTATTTGACTTGAGTATAATGCCGTTCACCACGCCATCTGTTTTCCTTCCCAGTCCACCTGTCTCTCTATTTCTGTCTGTCTGTCTGTCACTCTCTCTCTCTCTCTCTCTCTCTCTCTCTCTCTCCCTTGCTTAAAGTTATCTCCTAATTGAATGTTCATGCTCGCTTGCACTTAGGCAGGTTATCTTCCTCACACCTTAGCGGCAGCTAAGAATGCTTTTTGCTCATACTGTATGGACCTCCAAATGAAGTTAGGGATGATTAATGTTCCCCCATCCCTGCGAAATGTACATGCTCTTGCTACTCACTCTCCTTTCTCATCTCGGCTCCCCGCTAATAGCATTTCCTGCGGTATCTCCTGCTATCTGCTACAGTCACATAATGTGATTGTTCTTTTCCTTTTGCTATTGAGTTGCTGCATCACACATATGTATACAGAGATTCGCCCCAATTCTCGTTCCATGCCTTCACGTGGTTTTCTGCCCGTCCTCAGTGTAAGCCTATGCGTTAGTGGAGAAAACGCTAGCGGCATGCGCGTTGACTGACTGGGACACACCTTAATCATATTGTATCGCTCCAAGTGATGTGTCGTCGCAGATGTGTTTATTCAGCGTGCCTTTCCGAGTGGACGTTGCGTCGCATTACGCCATGCTGTTGTTTCTTCATTTTCATAGGTCACTCATAAACAATATTTAACCTCTCAGGCGGGGGGTGGGGGGGGGGGGGGGGGGTGGGGGTGGGGGTGGGGGAGTGAAATAATGAATTGTAAAGAAAGCTTAATAATCATGAAAGCGGGTGAGTTCAAGCTCACCTGCACCTTTTGGATAGGAGCTGAACACCCATACCGCTAGGCCATCCTGACCCAAAGAACGACTGATGTACCCACGTGTTGTTTGGTTTTGAAGCGCGTTGCAATACACTAGGTGATGCCATTTTAAATGTAATGTAACTACGAGCCATTGGCAATAGTACAGTACGATAGAAAAGCCAGCTTGTGATCCCAGCAGTGCAAACGAGTGCCTCTGTCTGTGGCCTCTCCTGCTGCTGCTGCTGGCTATAGCTGCAAATGTTACTTTATCATAACCTGGTCGGAGAAGTGAAAAGAAGAGGGAAAATACACCAGCTGTATTTTTCAAGCGACTATCAATCTTTCATTGGTTGCAGCATCCTGATATGACCTTATAGCAAACATCCCATACTTTGCAAAAAGTCTATAGCTTATAGATTTCACGTCATGGGGAAATATTTGATATTTATTCTAACAAATCCACACCCTTTCAATAGATTTACTGACAAAGAAATATATTTGATATTTATGCTAATAGAAAAGTCTATTTATTGGTCATTGAAGAAGTAGCCTTCACCCCGTGCTTGTATCTTTCTGTTCAGTCAATAATTTCTGATATTGCTGACAATGTACTGTAGTTGTCCCCCTCTCCCCCTTTCTACACAGATCTTACATCAGACCGCTGTAGTACATTACGTGTGTGTTGCCCCCATCAATAGAAGTGACCTTTTAAGACTCACCATGTCCATTCTGACAATAATGTGGGTGGTGGTGGTTTTATGTTGATTACCATCACGGTGGCGGTTAAAAAAGCTCAGCTCAGTCGTCATGGGAAGCGACTGGAGACCCACCAGCAGGCTGCCAGCCTGACAGATGGCCGCACATGGAGCCAACTGACAGCAGTGCTGACGCCACATATATGCAGGAAGTCACTGCCTTGCATGTGTATCTCCTGCGTGTGTTCTGATGTTCTCCTAACGTCAGCTGAAGCATATTGCAAGGTGTCTGCAGTTGACTCATAATATTCACCCGTGCATTTGTTAAACTGCAGTTGTCACAGAAATATATAGGACATTATTGGTGGTTTGGAATCCTCACTAGGTCATTAACAAGGCCATTATGTATCAAGTCAGCGAGCGTTTATCAAGATGCAGTGTTGGTTCTGTTTTTGCTTAATTTATGTCTCCATAGGTGGTTGTTGTTTTATTTTATTTTTATTTTTAAAACAAATGTATCCTGTGACCAATCCCCTTAGAAATACTGGTGCACATAGATGAATAGCCAAAAACAATACAGTAGATGCATTAATAGGATAAATGAATACAGTATTTAAGTTACAGTAGATATATTGTGCGTGCAGTTGCAAGGACACGTCTCAAATGAAGGCACATAACTGTCAGTTCTAGATCAATACATAAGAATTACGAGAGACAAGACTCATGTTGAATTCATGTTTGTTTATTTTTAGAGGGTTATTTCGTTTATTTCTCTCCAAATTGCATTCCCACAGGAGACTATGTAAACCTGGTTAAACTGTAAGTTACATGTGCTTATTACTGTAACTTAGTACATTTTCAGACATTGAAGAGTGGTTCAATTAGAGGAATACTTATTGTGTAGTAACTTTCTTATTCTGTGTCAGTATGTAACAGTATATGTACTGTACACAGAGAATAAGAGCATCTTAGTAGAACCAGTTAGTAAAAACACTGTAGAATACAAAACAATAGTGTGAGGTAGTATAGGTCTACTATAGATATCAAGAGAACTAGTGTGTTGTTGAGTTTGAGGCTGACACAGGCAGGAGGTATATGGTGTATGGTAGGATTTATTACCAGTACAGTATATTGCATAGTAGACAATATGCTCAGAGAGCATTCATTGCAATTATAAACATTTTTGCTCTATGATCACTTTATTCACATCCATCTGAATTAACATTCTAGTATACTATATTGTACTTATTAATACATGTGTGATATTTGTATTGTATACTGTGCATATATACAGTGCAATACTAATTTACAAACAGATCACTTTTAAGAGTTCCCTTTGAATTTGTGTGTATATGCAGCCAGCTGTTAAGATATTATTTGTACAACTTTATGTAGAGATTTATTGCCTTCGTATAATATTACATTTTGCACTTTGTTCCATGAGAAACAACATAGTTTACTTGTATGCAAGGAATTGTACAGAAAAGGCTGACAATTAAGTTGATCTGTAATATCATTCTACGTGTGTGTGCGTGTGTGTGTGTGTGTGTGCGTGTGCGACTCACATGATTGTTGGGATATGTATGTCAATGAAAAAAGTTTTAAAGTCAACCACTCCTGTGAATAACCACCTCAGCTGTTGAAGAGAGCGGTACCACAAGACACATCCATTACATCAACATGCAATGTTGCTTTGCTGTGCAGAACAACAAAAATGACACGTCACAATGACAAAATCAAGGGCAATAACCAAAATAGACCAATTTGCTATGAATTTGGCAGATAAGATGCAACACATCAAACAACTTTCATTCAGACAGAAATAAATGTGTGAAGATGATTTGGTCAAGCTGTGAAACATTTATTAATTTTTTTTTACTTCATACATTACTTTCTCAGAATGGAATAGACATATGTTAGTAGTTAAAGTAGAGTAGTAGTTACAGTAAATGACTTGTACAGTAGTGCTACTCTACATTCCGCTATAATCTTTGCTTTACAGCCGCCCACGCGTGAACTGGGGTGGAAATGTGCTGGTCTGGGAGTACTGTAATAAAATGGAGTTACATTTAATCAAGCCTTTATTTAAAAATAACTAGTACTATAATTCGATCTCTGTCTCTCTGTCCTCCAGGTCCAAGGGTTGGAGAAGCAGGGAAGCTTCTCAGACCTCGGCCAGGCGGGGTCGGTGATTAAGACCCTCCCATATGGCATGGGAGGAGGGGCTAGCGGGGAGCCAAAAGGGGGAGTCATCAAGCCTCCATACCAAACCCGTGGCTTCTCCACCTCCATTGACCAAACGCCGGTGAAATCTAAGCCGCCCACTCACAGCATCTTCAACCCATACGACTGGTCCCGGAACCAGTCCATGCTCCTGGACCAGACAGGGTACCGCTCCAAGCGAAAGCCCTCGCTAAAAACAGCCATGAAGACCCGCAAGATCTTCGGCTGGGGTGACTTCTACTTCAATGTCGAGACAAAGAAGTTCAGCTTGCTGGTGACCGGTAAGATCGTGGACCACATCAACGGGACGTTCACCGTGTACTTCAGGCACAACTCATCCAGCTTGGGGAACGTGTCCGTCAGCATCGTGCCGCCGAGCAAGGTGGTGGAGTTTGAAGTCCTCCAACAACAGATACACCCCCACGCCCACCCAGAGATTCACGTGCAGCAGACACATCAGTCCACCACTGACCCCAAAGAGGTAAAGACCTTCAACTGCCGTGTGGAGTATGAAAAAACCAACAGGTCCAAGAAGCCTAAGCCGTGCCTGTACGACCCCTCCCAGACCTGCTTCACGGAGCACACTCAGTCTCATGCAGCCTGGCTCTGTGCTAAACCCTTCAAGGTCATCTGCATCTTCATCTCCTTCTTTAGTATTGATTACAAGCTTGTTCAGAAAGTGTGTCCAGACTATAACTTCCAAAATGACCACCCTTACTTTGGATAAGTAATAGCAAGACTGTATTAAAATGAAAATGTGAAAAGAAGACGATGATGATCATAATCACAGTGATTATATTGATTATGATGATAAAAGAGAGGACAGTTTTTGCCTCTCTCAACTGCTGTTGAATTTAAAAAATCAAGTATAATCAGCATACAGTTGATATCACAGAGATCCAACTTTATATTTGTTCACATTTATTTATTTTCTGTAAATAATGTACACACACTGCAATTATTGCTTTTAGACATCGGTTTTTCAGTGTTATTACTTTTTCTTTCTCTCGGTTCTTTCAAAAAGCTGGACAACAGTAATTTTGTTAAATCAGTATGCCCTCTGAGTACAAAGTGAACCTCTGAAACGATTGCTGTCACTGTATGGCAAATGTTATGTTATGGTAGACTGACTGTTAATCATCCCTTCAGCTCTACATTTTAAAACCTGGGAAATAAGAAAGTTATAAGAAATGCTATGATGGATATGCATACAATATACTGTATGAAAAAGCACATTAAAATCTCTTTAACTGTTTGAACTGTCTTTACTGTTATTTAAAGAGTTTTCAGTGCAATAGTAGGACCCACTGCTTGTAAAATATATTAAAACATTTTCAGTTTATGTACAAAATTTTAAATAAGTACAATAATATGAGATGTTATTTTTTTCCAATTCACAATATATCATATTTATTATTTCTATGCAAAATATTTTTCATAGAGGTGAATCGTTAGCTGTGGGCACACTTTTATCATGTATTTCATTTTAATGTGAATTAGAATTTTTATGGCCATCAAAGTTAACTGACATTTCTAATACAATATGTCCCCTGAAATGGAACGATAATATAACTGGTTTGTGGTTTGTAGTTGTGTTGACCGAATATACTGTCTCTGGGATCTATCTGTGTAGCATTTGAGTTGCATCTACAGTATGATTCATGACAGCTTCTTCGTTTAAGCACTTCAGATACAATATATTATTGTATACTCCAAACTAAAAGGTGTAGATAAAAACAAAATTCTTCTGAGACCCAGTAAATCATTTGTTTTTAGGGGACAGAACACAATATTTCAAACATCATGAATGCTGAGGTGAGATGCTCATACACTACTTAAGCTTTTATCACAAAATGTTGTTCCTTCCTAGGATCATAACATTTTGTTTATGCAAAGATGTTTGTGCTATGCATTTATAATAATCATGATTCTGATATTAATGGTGGTCAAAATATGAATCAGAAAACAGTCCGTGCTAAATTAAACAATCTTCTTTCACTCAAGACCTTGTTATGATGTTGATCAATGGCATTCAGATAGAAATTCAAGGAGGTCCATCTTCTCCAAGTTGTGGATATTCAGAACACAGTGATTGATGGACTCGTTGCAATCCAGCCTCTCTGGAGATTCCCTCATCATATCACATCAACACATAACAGTGGTTTGGTAAAGAGTTGACCAATCAACTTCTGTGGAAGGATGCTGTGCATGTCAGTGAGTAAATTGAGGGATGTGGTATGTTGGTGTGCTAGCTACATTCATACATGTGTGTGTGTGTGTGTTTACGGTATGCAGTACACACACGCACACACACGCACACACACAAACACACACACATCACTGCAAACAGAATAAAATATATATATGAAATGGTGATGGGTGTGTTCTTTATTTTACATTGTTTTATTACAGTAGGCTACATTCAAATGAATATTCAAATGAATAATCGGAAGAAAAAAAATGAATTGCCATAACTAACGTGTCCAACACAGTGAACAGTATATAGCCTCAATGGTGTTGGGTAAGTTACTCCAGAATTGTAATATGTTACTAGTTACTTATTACTCCTTCAAAAAGTAATAACATTGCTTACTGGGTATTAAAAGTAATTAGTTACATTACTAGTTACATCGCTGTATTACTTTCACAATCACCACCCTGCCTTGCCCCTTCCTGACAAATGACAACCTGTGTAGCCAATCTCATTTGTGAAAACATCGCAGCCTCTCAAACCAGATGAACCAGAAGACCCTAAGTTTGCTAGGACCAGAAATAGTGTTCTTAGTAATAGTAATGCAGCATTACTTTGATTAGTAATTGTAATATGATTACTGTTTTGGAAATAGTTATTAGTTACACTACTAGTTACTGGAAAAAGTTATAATAGTACAGTAACTAGTTACTGCCCAACACTGACCCTCAACATGTAGAGCAAGAAAAAGATTTGTGTTTGGAAAAGTACAACAGAATTGTCATATACTGTATTTGGCAAAATTAAAGGTAGAGTCTGACATGCTGGAGAACGTTTTTTAAATTTAAACTAGATCAAAAACAAAAACACCCCCTCTCCCTTCAATGCCATATGCGTGCTTCCTCGGAATCTTGGAGTAGGCTATCGCCAAGGCTGGAATACCTTTGTGTGATCTGCACCACTCCATTTGTGTTCCCATTTGCAGGACCCAGGACTATGTATAATAAACACCATATTATTTTTACAGCATGGACACAGAACATGAGGAGATATTCCTTGAATTTCACAAGAAGTGTAAGCTTCCAATTGCTGGTTCCTCCTTTAAGATCATTATTTTAATATACGTTTTTAAAGAACACATTTTAAACTGGAGCTATAAAATCATAAAAAACAACTCATGACTAAACCAAACTCACATACTTTCAAAATATAACGGTTAGTTTAAGACTGACTTGAATTAATTTGCTCAGTGAGTAGAAGAAACTTTTTTTTTTGTGTCTGGACTACATATCCCACAATCCACGTCGTCGGGGCAAACGTCGTAAAGCAAGCACCATCAACTTCAAACCTGCTTCAACCCAGCCTTTCCTGGCTCTCCGTACAAACAGCAGCAGGTTAACTTACTGTGCCAACCTGTCTTCTCCATTTATCTAGGAACATGCTGTCCTATACATTGAGGAAACTTGCACGGGTAAGTACATTACAGTATTTTTGTTGTGGTTTGTGGCAAACATGCTGTCTGTTCAATGTTGCGAGCTAGCTACAGAGTAGCCTGTTCATCTCACTGTGGTGTATGTAGTGTGATAGCCTAATATTTCAGAAGGTGGTAAATGGTTTATTAGTTATATAATATTGTAATTAAACGTTGGCTGTATTATACAGTAGTTTATCCACCACGTTCAGCGCAAGAGCATCTAGCTAATAATCTATCTTGCATGATATAGTATGCGTTCAGTCTGTCTATGTTTGCAGACGCAGCCTTCCAGTCCACGTTATGATGCAACAGCGATTGGTCTGTTTCATCATAGTAGCCTACTACATTACAGTAGACCAGAGACTATGAGGAACCTTAAGTAGCATACAATGTATGCGTTCAGCTGCTTAGTAAGATGCAATAGCCTAGTACATTTTTAGGGGAATATATAGCTTTTTTTTGTCAATTATTTAGTCTTTATACGTCCATTTATTTAAATGTAACGCCTATATATTATCTATCGACATGACTCACTAGAGAGTCTATTACATTGTTTAACCACTTTTTATCCAATTAAAGCACAACTGAATGCATTTGGCATTAATACAACCTGCAGTTCACCATACAGTACAGAACCTTTTAGGTTGCAGTTTAGTGGCTCATTTGGGGAAGTTGAGTAGAGAAATTGATGGCATGACAAATTGTTTATTGAAAATTATTTTTTTGTGAGGCACATTTATGCATGCCTCTCCTAATGCTACTGGAATGCATGTGCATATTATATAAATATAAAATAATAATTTTGTGGGAGAATTGGATTAGAGGTTTGCATGTGCACACAGTACAGTGTACAGGACAATGTTAACTACAGTGTGTAGTTTACCTCCTTCACAGCATCTTGAAAAAACTTTAACCCCATACAATCAGTTGAATTCAGCCTTGAAACCATTATTTACGCGTGGTACCAGTGCCAACTAGTATTTCACATATATTATCGCTCTGGCTGTAGTTGCAACATATATTGAGTGGGTGCGTTAACATTTAGTTATCTGATACTAACCTGTTTGATGTTAGAAACACAATGCATAATATACCCTACTAGTTTATTTAGAATTAAATGTCTCCATATCCTCATCATATCTCAGGCAACAGAGAACCTGACAGAAAACCTTTTGCTTTCCTATAATCATTGCTTAACAGTCATTGGTTAATATTTCCATCAGAGTTGCGTAACTTTGATCTGTGTTTATATTGTGCGTGTGTGTTAGGCCTATTGCTTTTAGAAAATCCAAAGCTCAGTCTGCAACCAATCGGGTCACTTAAAGGAACACACCTCCAGCATGTGCTCCTACTGTTGCACTGCTGTGACGTGTGCCCTACAGTGAGTTCACATTCAACAGCCATGTTTTGTCTATATATACTAAAGTCTGTGGAGAGGCCAGGGGAACAGGAGTGAAACACTGGTTTTCCTGTTATTTACATTTGAAAAGTAATGTGCTGGTTTGTATCTTTACCAGTCACACATTCTTAAATGACTCCAGTTTGAACTAATGATACTATGTGAGTGATTGCTCATTTAAAATGTCTGAACAAACACATTTGCCGCAAAGCTTGAAAAAGCATGATGAATGGCAGCAGAGAAGGCCATTTGCTCATATTCCAAACGTATAGTAGATAACCTCTAGTTTATTTATGACCTGCTTAATAATCTACTGTGAAGTCACTTTTATTGTATTAGTTATGTTTTTAAAGAGATGCATATGATCAATATGTGCTGTTTTTTTATTTTGTATGTTAACAATCAGCTGTTTTGCAGCATTAGATATTCAAGATGGAGATAATGCCACGGTGTTGTATGTTTTGGTGGGGAGGACATTAAAGCACTAATGTTCTACGACGTCGTACTTGTTTTTCACTGGCAGTGCTTGCATATTGTCGCCGTGACAACCCCTTGACCCAAATGGATTGGAGTGGTTCCGGACATAGCCCTCACCCCTCCACCCTCCCTCGATCCTGCGTCTCACTGCCCGGTTTCATCCCGGCCGACTCAAACGGAAATGTGTAATGGGCAGCCCGCCTATTTAGTCAGTGACGAGAGGGACGGCGGTGTGTCCGACTGACAGGTTCCTCTACCCTGTTGACACTGCTCTTCTATTCTGCTTTACCCCCCCATCCACCATATCCCCCCATCCCCGCTTCCTCGTCTCTACAGGCATGTTCTTCTGCTGTACGTTTTCCGTTTGTTATGAGGGTGATTGTTGTTTGTAACAGCCACTGATGGACAGCAGTCATGTGTAAAATTGTCTCCTCTGGGGAGGGTGTGTGTGTGTGTGTGTGTGGGGGGGGGGACTGTACAGGACGTGGTAGAAGTAATACGGAGTTAGGCTAAATGGAATGCTTTGCCTCCCCACCCTCTTTCTCTTCCCCGTCGTCTTTCCGTGGGCGCATATGTTTGGCAGAAATGACAAGCCGCCAGCTACGACCTGATAATCTTCACACACCCACCCCCAACCCCACCCAACACATCTGTGTTGTCCATTGGTGCTCCGGGGTGATGCTGCAACGTTTTCATCAAGTTCACCTTGAATCGCCTGATCTTTGGTCTTAAAATAGATTTGGTGCATGCATCTTGGCTCTTGCCTCTTCTTTGGGATCTGTTTGTAATGTAACTTTATTAATTGGCCCCGTGAAGTTCGAGCCTGCGACCGGGCGCAGGCCGGCAGAAATGTTTAAAGAGTGATTGCTGATTCTAAATCCATAATGTTGCTTCAATTCCCACTTGAAGCTGAATGTTGACAAGGCGGGTGCTTGAACCACTCACACATATAACGGCGTGTGCATCTGTGCTTATGATTGGTGTCCATGCACCATTGGCTGTGCTACAGTTCATCTATGCCAAGAGGTTTTACGGTGATGGAGGCCGTCCGTAAGTTGCCAGTTTGCAGTGTTGTTGGCTTATGTTTGTCCTTCTGCCACTACTGCAGCCGGTGAGTGTCCCAGCAGACACGCCGGCAGCGAAGGACAGTTCCCGTCAGGGTTTAATGACTCGTGTGATTTTCTTCTCGACAAGAAGCTCATCCCCAGGCAAGATGACCTGTCTCTTGTGGCCCTCGTCTGTCCCAGAGCCCATTGGGCTCTGGGCCTTCCACTGCCACTGGTGACAGAAGGCCAGCGAAGAAGCTCCTCAAAAGCTGCAATTAGTGTGCCACCCCTGTCCCGTCGTGAGCTGTGGGCACCAAGGAGACATCGCAAAATGGAGGACAGGAGCTGATGCGTATATCTGACTGGCTCCTTATGTTGACGGCTTATCAAAGAAGGTTACGTCACTGGAATTATGAAATGTGGCACACATACTCTTGAATAAATGAATCTAGTTAATCAGTATAGTTGCAAATATCTGTAACATTTAATTTCTAGCTTCTTTTATGTAATCGTGCATGTGTTATTTGAGTGCCCTTAACTTCAGTTGCAGCTGCAAAGGATTAATGTTTTTTGTAACCGCTTTAAATGATCATCATCAAAGCAGAATATCTTAATTAAGAATAAGCTTTACTATTGTAATTCAATGGATTGTCTGCAACTACTAATGAATATAGTGTCTGTCTGTTAATGGATTTTTAATTGTGCTATTAAAGAGCGGTCCACCACACCTGTACAGATGATATCTGCAGTTTAATGTTGGAGCACAGGGAATCTGGGCATATGGGTCATCGTTAACATAATATATTTGATTCCGAGGTAGATGGTCCATTTGTGCATGATCACTGCTTGCTTTCTCACATGGTAATAAAAGGTTTCTCCACAACAAGACCACGGGTGGGTGGCAAGAAGCATACAGTTTGTTTGATCCGAGATGCTGGTGCTTCGTGTGTGACATCTAGTGGCAGACAAGCTCATACATATTTCCTTTAATGTCAGGGAGAATTTAAATCTATGCCACCTAAATGAGGCTAGCTATCGCTGACTGCCTCTATCAAAATGACTCAAACTATGTATTGTGAAATTCTTTTCAATATTAAAATGTAGTAAAAAAAACAAGAACAATACAACCGGTCATTGTATGTCTTGAAGTTGCTCAGGCTTCCTTCCTCTGCATGGATGCACACTTGAGATCAGCACAGACCCATCATGTGATTACACATCACATACACATCGCCATTTTAATCATATACCATTAAGGGCCAGAGAATGCGGGTTTATGTTCCAAATAAACACTAGACCAGATGATTTCACTAATTAGCACCCCCTCTCTGGAGAAACGAGCTGGAGTAGTGTGTGGCTATGGAGAAATCCTTCTTTAGTTCTGTCTTGTCATTACTAACTGCCAGTGCGTTAAGCATGTCTGTTTGTAGTCTATCTTGGTGAGGTGTGCCCTTTCTATCATTTGTTGCTGTATACAGTATGATGCCTAATGATGGTGTTTGTCTACATTATAGACCTAAATACGACATTTTTGTTAGTCTAACTGTACATTGGAAGGCAGCACCATAATGCATCATAAACATAATCGGCAATATGACATTAGCCTATAGATTGCTAATAGCCTAATTCTAGAATTGGTCAACCATAGTAGTATTCACTCAGTTTTATCAAAATAATCATTGCCCAGTTCGTTATGTAATAGCTCAACTATATATATCCTGATATATTTTGTTGTATGATACATAATTATATAGCCTAGTTGCCTACTGTGATTGGGGGTATAACAATAGACATAAATCATAATATCAGTCAACACAGTGTATTTTAGTTTTTCCATTAAAAACTGAGCATAGCCCAAACCAACTACGCTTGAAGTGCACCATTAACGTTTTTTAAATAACAAAGTAATCTCATACCCATAATGGGCATGCTTCATTCTCACCCTCGTGTGTCTTGCTTAATACACACAAATGATAATGCTAACGCACAAGCGTATCGACCACCCCGGGGTTCATTCTCCACTTCTTAAAAAAACAAAATGAGCCGGGGCTAAATAGCACGGACTCTACGCGCTCACGTGACCGTAGGAGCAGGAGCCGAGCTCGCCCGCCCCAGTCCAGATTAGATAAGGAATAAGTGCTGAATCTGTTCTCTCTATGCCTCCGTCGGTGCACCGAGGCTGTAAAAGCCATTCCCCCCTGTTGGTGGAACTGCTGATAGCGGCATAATTGAACAACCACGCTGATTATTGATATCGCGCAAACATGCCAACTTCTAATTATACCAGGCTACATTTTAGAGTGCGCAGGCACTTGGAACCTTATTTATGTAGGACAAATTGGCAGCAGGGCTGGGTGTCGGTTCAAATGTGACCAATGATCAAACGGAAGCGCTGCCGAGAAATCGTGTTCCTTGGAACATGTCTCTCCGCTATCTTCCCGTTTTGAAGTCTGAGCACCAGATGACTGACCTGTCTTTTTCCATACACCAGTATTGTAGCGTTTCTCTTGGGACCAATGTTCTCAGAAACACTTTCTCACAAAATGTGTTAGACTTAACCATGGCAACTGTGGCTGTTACATTTTATTCAGCC
Organism: Forbesichthys agassizii; assembly: GCA_026546735.1. Lineage (NCBI taxonomy): Eukaryota > Metazoa > Chordata > Actinopteri > Percopsiformes > Amblyopsidae > Forbesichthys > Forbesichthys agassizii. The sequence continues at coordinate 19,888 of JAODLL010022986.1, forward strand.
AGTGTGACAATGATTTTGGACACTATACTTGAATGTTTGCAAATACTGTGGAACGATGTGTTTTTCTTCTGCGTTCGACCAAGCTGTGGGCTTTGGCACAGTGTCCGGGGTGCATGTTAATGTCCCACATGGGTGCTAAAACATTATACAGCATGATCTCAGTCTTGCGCCCCACACCTTACTCTACACACGTCTTCTCAGCCGGTGTGCCAGCGTGTTCCGGCGGCGCTGAGCGTGCGCGGGCAGCAGTCTCATGCCGCCACACTCGCCACGGATGAGGAGCATCCCTGGACTGGCCAGGAGAGCCTGGCCCGGGACGACCCGGAGATGTGGGACCTCGTACAGAAGGAGAAGGACAGGCAGTGCCGTGGCTTGGAGCTCATTGCATCGGAGGTAAGTGTGTGTGTGTGTGTGTGTGTGTGTGTGTACAGCTGTAATCGGGCCTGAAAAGTCAAACCTCCACATGGGCCAAGCCCGACACAATTGTGGCTGAGCCCGACCTGAACTGGCTCGTGTATGGCTTTTTAAAGCCCAAACCAGATTACAGCACACAAATATGTTTTTAAATGTATTCTTTCATTTTATTTAAATTTTTTTTTTTTTTTAACAACTTCCCCGTGTCCATACGCTGCGCATTGCCGTGAGGCCGTGTTGGCGCAGAGCTCTATAGAGTGCTGACTCATTTGGTACTAAACGGTATATTGAACAGCTTGCTGGATGGTGATTAAAAGAGAAGAAAAACTTTGTTTTCGCTACGATGTTGAGCCAGAAGCTAAAGAAAGTTAGTTGTCATAGAAATTCTAAACACAGCACAGCAATGCAGCCTACTGTACGTGTTAGATTGTAGGATAGGTTCTTGCCCAATGACCTGAGTCATTCTAACGTTTTCTGTTCATTTTTCAAAACGTCTTAATATAAGCCCATATAGGCTATAGACTTGCAGTATTCACCTCCTCAGCCGCAACCATTTTCACGTTTGTCTCTAAATAACGGATCAGCGAGATCTGAATGAGATCCGAATGAGATGCGGCTCAAGTTGCTTAAACAGCTGCAAATTATGTATTCGTATTAATCAGTGAACACGACCAGAACCTGATGTGCCTGGTCGGGTTCTGGGTTGAGAAATAGGCCGGGTTGCGATGGGTGCCGACAGGTTCGGGCAGAGATCTCGAGATCCAGTAAGCGTACGTTACAGTATACACAGCTGGGTGCACTTAAGCGATTGTATCAAACGATGAACGCTTTCTGTGAGAGATTAGATGCTTGAACTTTCCCTTCTACTCTAAACGAGATGACTCACAAGGCGTTTGGGATATTACTGTATCGTATAGACCTGTTCATCAAAGTGCTTAGCTATCTGTGCTCACTGTGCCGCCAGCATTGAGACCTCTGATTTGTGACCACCCTCGCAGGGTCTCCCAGCTGCTCTAAGAACACTTACGCAGACTCCATTTTCCACAGACTCTCTCTCCCTGCTTCAGGTCTGTTTGGTGACATGGGTTATTTTCCTTACTCAAAACAGCATGGAGAGTGTTTTACCTTGTGCTGCTCTCCCTCTTTACCACGATAGCTGTTCAGCGGAGTACGCCCCTCTCCCAACACACACATACACACACAGCCATATCACTCTTGTGAGATCAAGCTGATCACTTCACACTGCCTCTCCTCAGCCCCTGCTTCACTCAGCAGCCTATGGCGAAGTACAGCAAACAGACAGCCCGCCCCCCACCCCGCCCTTCCCGAATGAAAACGCTTGCTGCGCGTGCGTGTGTGCGTGCACCCAGTTATATACTGGGTATCACGCACGCATGGCACGCACGTTCCCTGGCACTCGGAGGAACCAATTGCATTTCCAATTCCAATGCATGCACTGTACTCAGCATGACAGACAGACCACAATGGAAAGCTGTTATCTCCGATTTCCTCTTGACTCTCCGTGCAACATTAGCATACATCCTTGACTACTGTAGGGTGGAGGTGTGTACTGATACTGATAGCATTACGAGTGTCAGGGTCCCGTGTCCACACGCAGTGTCGGTTTACTCGCTCTGAGAAGAAGGATCCCTAGAAACAAATACGTTTTTCTTCTTTTTCTTTTATGTTTGCAAGACGTTTCAGCGATCGCCACTGCGTTCACTGTGGGAGCATCATGTCTCCTTCAGCATCCACTAATGTGCATTGTACAGTGGCGAGTGTTTGTCCATGGACATCCGCGGGACGGTCAATACCATAATGATTGCCTTTAGCCAGAGGGGAATTTCTCACTATCACTTAACAGACTTTAATTTGCTGTCCCTGTCGCCCCCCCCCCCCCCCCTTCCCCCCTCCCCCTCCCCGTCGTGGTCATTGATCTGTGTGTGTGTGTGTGTGTGTGTTGGCTTTGTTCAGAACTTCTGTAGTCGCGCTGCACTGGAGGCTCTGGGCTCCTGTCTGAACAACAAATACTCAGAAGGCTACCCAGGGAGAAGGTGAGTGTGTACACTGCACTACACCACACACACACGCACACGCCAGCGTAGAGCACACACACCAAGACCTGCGCACAGATGTATGTTGCCTTTACTTTCACATCCTGTCCAACAGGATTACGTGTCAACCCCTGTAACTAATCCCAAACCTCCACTGTTCCCAGCAGTGCACTTAAGGTCACCCTAACGGATGGATTAATTCCACGAGTGCGTTGCCGTTTATTTTCCCTCTTTTTTCCATGTCGGCCACGGTTCATTCTAAAAAATAAAAATAAACTCTTAAATGTAATGAGAATACAGGATGATCAAATTGAGTAGCCATATGTCTTTCTGCCCCAGTCTACCTGTGATGGGGAAACAAAACAGCCAACGTCATTACATTAGACGGGCACAAACTGCTGTCTACCGGGGAATGTCCTGAGTGATTTAGTTCCCTTTCTAGACCATAGCAATCCATTATACGATTTGGAACTAGTAATCCAAATCCTACGTCATTTTAACGTTCTAGACCCCATCCCAAATGTACACATTAGTAGCCTCGTGAGGCTACAGGAACTCCTGGCTTCAGTTTAATTTCGGCGTGAGAATCAGTCTGGAAAGTCTTGGAATAATTTTTATTGTGATGGAGTAGCATCTGAACTTTCCAATCAGCGTCGCGATACGTGTTTATAGCTACACGGGCGTGGTTTAGGTTTGCCGACAGCAAAAACGACCAGATGGTTCATCCAATCAATTGCAAAGTATTTGTTTAGAAAGTACCTGCCCTTGACAAACAGTTTTAATGTATGTATGTATGGAGTTGTGAAAACAATTCATCTGGCATGTCAGGTTAGAGTTCCTGGGTTCGATGCCAGACATGCCCATCCTACTTGTAAGCATTCTTGATTAAGACGTCTGACCCTTACCTGCTCCTTAATACTGTGAGTTCCTATGGATAATGACCATAATTGAATTTCCTAGTAGGATCAGTTTTGTTTTAAAAGTATTTAAACCGGCCAAGATTCCAGCGAGGATTAAAACATTGTAATATAGAATTTGGAGCAAAACACGGTGTATCACTTCACTGTTCTATTTTGAGCGTCTCAGCCTAGCTTCTTATAGTCAAGACTTTCTGTGACGTTTTGGTTCAGTCCTAATATTAAATTAAATAAGTCTGTTATTTTTAGACTCTTTGATGAGGATGATAGCCGCTATCTCCAAGCCCAGTGAGCCCAGCAAATGATCTGACGATGCCTCAAACCACGTGGAAACTCTTAATCAGTCCCATCAAGATGAATGCGATCTTGTCGTGTTTCCCCCAGGTACTATGGAGGAGCGGAGGTGGTGGACCAGATTGAGCTGCTGTGCCAGAAAAGAGCCCTGGATGCCTTCCACCTGGACCCTGCACTGTGGGGGGTCAACGTCCAGCCGTACTCGGGCTCCCCGGCTAACTTTGCCGCCTACACGGCCGTGCTCCACCCGCACGACCGCATCATGGGCCTGGACCTGCCCGACGGAGGACAGTCAGTAGTGTTTCTGTTCCTGTCTGTCTGTCTGTCAACAGTTGCTAAAGCCACAGTGTTTGTTAGTAATAATCATCATCTTTATATATGTATAGCACTTTTAACATAAGAAGTGCAGCTCAGCATGCAACAAGAGAGGGATTACATGCACAATCGTGCTTTCCACAAGAAAGTACAGAAATGGAAGAAGCACAGGCGTTAAGTCATTATCAGATGGTTACTTACCCCTCCACACACAAACAACTCTGTGCCTGTTTTTAGACACCGGTCTTCCCACTGAGATTACTTCTCACACCAATAAACCTGTAAAAAGGTAGCCGATTGAGAAAACACATTCATTATTTTACATTACACACACACACACACACACAGAGTAGGTGGCTTCTCATTGCAGTGAGAGGTAATATGTGGACACAGTGTGCCTATGTGTGCTTTCTTTACACGTGGCCATGTTGTCTTCCAGTCTGACCCATGGCTACATGTCTGATGTCAAGAGAATCTCGGCCACCTCCATCTATTTTGAGTCGATGCCCTACAAGCTGAACGTAAGTATGGGACACCCTATGCAATGCTTCAAAGGCTACGTTTAAGGGCAGTGGCGATGGTTCAACTGTGGTGAACCTACTGTAGGTCAGATCATATTTTAAAAATACTTTCTCTGGCCTGTTTAAATTATCTTGTCCTCCTGCATAGGACGGTACAAGGCAGGAAAGTCTAAACACAAAAACAGGTTTGAGTTGATATTTTGTTTAGATCGACGGTATGCCAGACACCAGCTGAATTGCTCGGTAAAACAATATGAGGTAGTTTGATGTGCACCCTATCTTTCCGAGAGTTATAGTAAATGCTGTTAGGAGTTCTTGAAAGACTCTTTCTTGTTCAACGCCACAATCTTAGATTATTGCCTGTGTGTCATGGCCCCTAAAAGTTTTCTTAGATGTCTACACCTGGCCATTTTGAATCATTCTGTTTCATCTCCAGTGGTACTAGCAATAATAGATTTTATTTCTCTTCACCATGTTCTGTTGCTTCATTTTCAATGAATGGACGAAGAGCTGAGGCTTTCGGGGGGTGGGGACGATTTGCACACCTAATTTCTTTGCCATCATTGTGTGTGTGATTCATGCTGTTAACTGTGCTGGCCTTGCAAAGTGAATTTCCCACAGGACATTAAATGGAACTGCATTTTATGAGCACACAAGGAGAATACTATATATAAAATGGACATTAACCTTAAGTGTTTGCCAAAGCATAAGCCTTTCTGATGCGTGCAATAATGTGAGCAATACACAATATTTTGTATTTATATACTATATCAGGAATTTCCCAATGTGAAATCCCTCGAATGTGAAGTCAAACTGTGTGTGTGTGTGTGTGTGTGTGTGTGTGTGTGTGTGTGTGTGTGTGTGTGTATA
>JAODLL010023006.1:0-25266 GCA_026546735.1 Forbesichthys agassizii
ATATATAAAATAATAATAATTATTATTATTATCATTATTACATTATTCTGGAATCAATTTAGGAAAAGGCTCTTTTCTGCATACTGAGGGCAGTGTGCCAGAGAGAGAGGGGTATATGGAAAGGCATTATAAGGCCTACAACGTTATGGTGTCAAGGAAATGGTTTGAAGGAAAAGAGAAAAGCAGACATGGACAACAAAAAAGTGACAGAGGATGGTAATCATTGCAGCCAGGTAGCTTCTTTTCATAGGCAGGATATCAGTGCCCCCTCAAGGCCAACAGGAATATTGCAGGAAACCCACAGTTTACAATTCATTTCTGTTAATGGCTCCATTCATTGTTTGTAATGTTTTACCAGTTATTGCCAGTTATCAGCTACTAGCTCTAGCTCACTGTTATTTGTGTGTATCTCTGTGCGTGCCTGTGCATGCATGTGTGTGTCAGGATGTTTGTGGTTCAGCAGGTTCCAGATAGTAACTTACTGATGCTGGTGGTTCAAGCAGATTGTGACTGTTCTAGACAGTACCCACCAATCACATTGGAGCCCTGGGAAGTCAAATATATCCTTTACTTTCAGGTGTATCTTTACATTTCACATTAATGTGAGTATATACAGTCTAGGTAGACGGTCCACATACGGTATGTCAACAAGTGTTTATTTAGTCATTTGTTAGAAATAGTAGCATGTGCTTTCTAGACATGTACACTGAATACATGTACAAATAAGTGAGTAATTTTATGGGAATGAAAGCAAGATTTCCCTGCTCTATTTGCCCTTAAGAACTTAATATATAAGGTCTTAAATATTTGATATATACAGTATAAAACACATAGCTAATTCTGTAAACAGTTGTGGCTCGGTTGTTACTCCTCGACCCTCGATGTACATAATGCCTCAGTAAAGTGTGAACGAATGAAGTCACAAAAGATTCGGCGGCGCCCAGAGTCCTGCCATTCCTACCACCCTCAGGTTAGCTTCCTACTGGTCAATGACATAGTGACCGACGCACCAATGTTAGCCTCTGTTGTAAACAGCCTGCATAAGGTTTCTAGGCAGCATGTTTTATATGGCCATCATAACCAATGAAAAGGGTATATTTAGAATCCAGATTATGCTTCTTATTTTCATGTGAAACAATGAAACAACAGCATCAGAAACTGAATTTAATAATAATGATATGCACTGAAATATATGCAGCTAAATATTATGTATGCTGTGCGTATTCAAAATAAAGTACAGCTACATATTATTGAAGAAGAATGGCTGTAGTTTTCACATTGTGACAATGCAAGTGTTTAACAATGGTTGATGTATTTTGTCTGATGTATCTGCAGGAGAATGCCAAGGACTGTGGAGGGGCCTGTGTCATCTCTCTGTCTGTATCTCTGTTCCTCACGTGTCTCTCCTTCTCTGTCTTCGCTTTCCGGTGACATACACACTCTGTAGTCCCCCATACTGCCACCCACACACTGGCTGGGGCCTGGAGAACAAGCAGTGTGCACCGTCGATGCAACACACACTAAATGGACCTTTGCTGTTTCTGCACAGAACTGTGAGATAACTGTGAGATAACAAACCTATAATCCCTCTCGCTGGACTTCTGACAATTAACTTGAAACCATTTTTTACTCGGTGCAATAGGGAACTTACACCATCACGTTTTGGTTGGCCCCATCCATTGTACAATGCTGCGTTTCAGAAAAGAGATTATTAACTATGTCAAGCCAAGATTCGACCCCTGTGGGTGTATAAATCCAGAGGGCCGTCAAATGTATATGCACAGGTAGTGGCAGCATTATGAAGTGATATTCAAAACAATACTAGAACCAAAGTGCTATGGTTCTTAGGAATACATCTACTGTAGAAGTTGAAGCCATATTTGTAATTGCTGCACACCATAGAAATATGGTATTTTTACACTTAAGACGCATTAGACTTGTATTGAATTGTGTGTGTATTGATCACAGAACTGTCTGAAATAATGAATGATTGATAGAGAATGATGGAAGTTTTGTTTATATACAGTATATATACCTATACTTTACCTGTCCATTATTTTGTTATTGGCGTTGGGTTTTATATTAAAATGTTAATTCCTGAAATCTGATTTTCAGTAGTGTTTTAAGTCAGATACTTTTTTGTGTTTTTGTTTTGTTTTGATTGCTCTGTGCATCCTGGAACAAAAAAAAAAAACACTTTCTGTAATATCTTATGAAATATGTCTGTCTTCCACACTGTCTATCAAATGGTGGGCTTTTATTTATCTAGTTTTGCCTAGACCGTGAGTCATTATGTATGCTTTCTTTGCCATATGTCGTGACTCATGACATTACATTAATAGATGAAAATGACCCATAAATACCCTCTAGCTCATATTAACAATTACATATTAAAGTCAACAAGCAACCCGAAATACAACATGATATAATAAGCACAATATATTAATGTGGTACAGTATATAGCTACTTGGGTTTCCCAACATTTAAAGGAGTTTTCGTAAGATTAAAGAAAGATACATTAATGTTATAGGCTAGATCACTGTCTACAATGGTTCTCACAATCTTGTTTAATTAAACTACATTAGTCTACAGTATGCTGTTTAGGCTACATATATAAGGCATCACAGTGCTACAAATAGCCTGTACAAAACACAAATACATACAATTAGAAACTTCATGTCCATGCATAATATTTCTGTTACGAACATATGTTGTGTAATGTATTCATTTAATTGCACTGAAGAAGTATGTATGGTTGCATGTGTAGTACCTGAACTATGTTTCAGTATATATCTTTGACTCTCCCTTTCTGTACAGAAATCACAATATTGTGTTTTGCATTTGACTCAGCATATTTTCAGCAGCTTCTCCGAAAATTTGAACTGAGATTTTGCTTGATCATGTTAGACTTTGATTACAGTAGGCTGTATAGGCTACTGTGTGTATGTGTGTGTGTGTGTGCATGTGTGTAGGCATGCATGCGTGTGTATGCATGTGAGTTGTATATTGGTTGATTGAAATTGCAATTTTATCTAACTATCAATAAATATTATTCCTCTTTAAATTGTAGCCTACAATGTTTTAAAACACTGAGTGCCTGAATTGTATTGTGTAGGCTATCATGTTACATGAACATATCAAAAACTGTCACCACACATGACCACTCAACTACAACTGATCAATAGCATTTTTAGAATCATAAAATAAGTTAAATTGGTTCGTGTTTGATTGATTTATTGTGCTATTTGTCAGGATACCATATGTATTTACACAAAAACAGGATTATTTTTTGTACTATTGTTGACTACATTAGCCTGTTTCCAATTAATATTACACCTACACACACCCTATGCCTACGTGCTGCGTGTAGCACACAGAACTATATGGTTGCGTTTGCACAACTCAATCAAGAAGGGCGGGAATGTGTTTTGCACATGCGTAAAGTCGCCACCTCCACCACCTCCCCAATATGAAACTAGTTTGGGAAGAAATTCATTTTTGTATACATACCTAAGATTTTCGTGGAAATGGTCCTGTGAGTCATGTGCCGGTGACCGAAGTCCAGGGGAAAGAACGGAAGCAGAGGAAGTGAGCCATCTTGCTTGTATACTTCTGCAGTCAACGCGAATACACCGCCTTGGATCTTTGCCGTACAGCGAAATAATCGCTGGAGTGGAAAATGGCGGACGGTGTAGACCACATCGACATCTACGCCGATGTAGAAGAGGAGTTTAACCAGGTACTTTCATTGCACATACTAAACATTTGATATCCTTCATAAATGTATGCTATAAATCACATTTTAGTGGTTTGTTGTAATGCGATATAGTGAAATGGAATTCCTGTCAAATTAGTTTAACGCGCATACAGGCCTGTGCGGCATGCGAGCATTTCGCTGCAGCAGATCTGCAACAAATGTGTCGCAGCTCGGAAATAAGCCGTTTTCATTGTGAATAAAAATAATTGTGTATCGGTTGTTACGGGATATAAAATGTAATGCGCCAAACTGGCGAGATTTGGGTTAATAAAAGAGCGAATATTGTGTTATTTATCTGCAGCATTTCAGGCCAGACTGCAGAAGCATGGTCTGGCCTTTGTACAGCTAGCTGCAATTAGCTAGCGTGGAGCTAACCATGTTATGGCTTTTGCGTTCTATAGCATGAACGGATTGTGTACGCATAATAATAATAATAATAATAATATACAACATGAATGCATACAAATGGTTTTGAGTGTTGGTAGGGACAAACAAGTTTAGCGTAGTTGGAGTTGGTTAAGAAGAGTTATGTGGATGGGTCAATGTTGTTTTCCTCTCGCTGCTCCGCACCGATTAGCCTACTACGGTACCGTAATGGTGTTAGAAACATGGGCGTAGATTTTGCTGGAACATTAAAGGCACATACTAAGCGGAGGGTGTGGGGTCCTCCCAGACAATTTTGAAAATCCAACACTGCCTTTTCTGCATCAATTTAAAATAGAAACTGAGTTTAAAGGAAAACCGTTTAATACAGGAACCTTGACGGAATCCAAAATATAATGGAATATAATACAGTAAAGATTGTGTATTAGTTTCACATTCTCTAGTAGGCCTAGGACGACTAAATCTTCGTATATTGTTCCTGCTACATCAACACATATGCATGATTTACTCTTCTGTCCTCTTAGGGGGAAGGAGCCTAAAAATGCAAGTTATGTCAATGATAAATTCAATGTAATTAATTTAGTAACTCCTGGACTTGAATAGTTCATGTCAAAAGTATCTGCACATTCAAAACATTTGTGTTTTGGGGTCTAGGATAAAATTATAGCTTTCTTCAAACAAATATGAACACTGCTAAAAACATTGATCAAATATATTAGAGAATGAGACCTTGATGTCAAAATAGACATGTCAAAGTCACACACACATCAAGGGAACTGTCCGCTGGGTCTATTTAACTCTATTAGCATCTAGCATACCCTGTCTGGCAGAGCTTGTAGTAGGCGAATATTGCGTAGTGAGTAGTGCTCCATCTCCAACCCAATGCTTCTTTCATGTTTTTATTTATAAGGGGAGGTGTGGGCAAATGCATGTCACTTTTTACCGGTGTGTTTTAATTCGGTCCGCTAGATGCTGATCATATAGGGGCCAGTGCAATGTTGGTACTGGGTTTCGGTACCCAGCCCTAGTATCTATATGCTTTGTAGATTTGAATATATGACCATTTTCTTTCGCCAGTGTCTACTAAAACATGAATGCTTTGCTTTTAGCTTTCACGCCAATTTAAACCATTGTTTATATGTTCTAGTGCACGTTATTTTTGCCCTCGCATTGTTTTCTGTAGATAGGTGGGGGATCCAGTTTCCTGTCTACTGGTCTTGATAGCACAACATTGGTTTAGTACATAAGCTAAACAATCAAATAAACTTTTATACATTTTCTGTAGTACATTTTGTTACATTTGTCACGTAATGATATTTAAAAAAGTGCAATTATCTTGTCTAATTTTTACGACTTTGTTTTGCCCAATAGGAAACTGACTATCCAGTCCATGAGCAGATAGACCTGTACGATGATGTCATATCCCCATCGGCCAATAATGGTGATGCTCCAGAGGACCGTGACTATTTAGATGCCCTGCCTGCGCCAGGGGGCACGGAAGGTGGAAAGAGTGCCCCGCCTAATGTGGTCTACACTTACACAGGCAAACGCATTGCCTTGTACATTGGAAACCTCACATGGGTACATCTCTAGCATTTTAGTGTCATCTTGATTTCTAGCTAGACCTATTGGTGTATGTATGTATATTATACCTATTGTCTACATGCTGCTTTTAAGTGGCCCTGATGATGAAAATAATCTGACATGTTATGGTTTCAAGTAGGGCTGCACGATTATGGCCAAAATGCTAATCACTTTTATTTTTATCAATATTGAGATCACTATTTATCACAATTATTCATAGATTTTATGAACAATATATTTTTATTGCATATAAACAGACCGCGGAAATCACTTCCATCTTTTGCTACATTCCGGCTAATGTACAAATATTATCTTAAAAATAAGACTGGTCATTAAAGTGCATCAGTGAAGCAAATTAAAAATTGTACATAAAATATAGGCCAACTAAAAATAAATATGCCATCAAAGAATAAAATTACAGTAGTACAAACATTAAACGCGATCATGAGACCAATGCGAATGACGACATTAACATTTATTGACGTTTGCAGTGTTTCTAACAGGCATCGACACAGTCAGCTACACGATCATTATGGGTCATGGATCCACGTGCCATGCCTACGCTGCATCTGGAAATATCACCAGTTAACATAGTCACCACTTAAACCGTAACACCGGCGCAGACACAATTCCAAAGCACTCTTTGCATATGGCTTGTTCTTGCTTAACATCATTAAAATCCTTTCAAACAGACGATAATCCCTTTCGAGGGACAAACTCTAGGTCTTCTGCTGCTGTCATTAGATTTTTTGTTTTGCCGGTCTGCTGTCTTTCTATTAAGGATGTCACGATACCAGAAATCTAGTAGTCTATACCAATGCCAGTGAGTGGGCTCCGAGGAAGTACCACCGGGACCTTCGTGACTCGGTGCCCGCACGAGAGTGCTCCTAGGGCGGGTAAAAATTCAGAGATTCCGGTCGGTGCTCTGGAGGTATCGGCAAGCGTGAGGCGAAAAAGTGTTGGTATAAATGCATTGTAGTAATTACAGCATACACACGTGAATGTTTGCAATGCAAATATGCGACGTAACCTACATATTTTATTCACTTCAAGGCTGATTTTGTTTCGCTTTTGCCAGGCGATTGTTTATCAACGAACCATTGATGTCACATGACAATAGCGGAACTGTTTACTTTTTACTCAACCAGTAAGATGGAAACTAAGGCTGGAAAGTTCGAAAGCACCGTTTTTTTTTTGTGTTGTAAATGTAGTTGTCCCTGATAATCCACCTGGAACGCAAAGTAGCTTTGCTGTTTTTCTTTTCGAAGAGTGGAAGCAGAGCTGCAGCTACACTTCCATGGTACCGTACACGTTCAGGTTGGATATCCGGTACCTACGGTACTGTACAAAAACGAGTACAGTCATGTTTTCAGAATTTTGGCATCTACTTGGTACCGAAGTATCGGTTCTCGAGACATCTATACTTTCTATTACTTTTCTACTCGGACTGCTGCCTCGCAACATTCAGGAAGGTTTTGTACATGCTGTTGTTGGAGGGTGCGCGCAAAGCTAAACCGGCAGGTGACTAGGAAGCGCTTGATTTGATACATAGCAGAGTTTTCTATGAGCAGAGCACATATTTTAAACATTAATGTCGCAGTCGATCATGTTCATTTAATTGTTGAAGCCAAAATCGTAATCGAGATTGATATTCGATTAATTGTGCAGCCCTAGTTTCAAGTAACAATAACTAGTTGGTAATGAGTGGTTACAGTGAAGGATCAACGCCAGTCTCTGAGCACTGCACTGAATGTAATCGTTTTTGTTTTTGCAGTGGACAACAGACGAGGACCTGACTGAAGCCATCCGGTCGATAGGAATTACAGATGTGCTGGAGATCAAGTTCTTTGAGAACAGAGCCAACGGCCAGTCCAAGGGGTAAGCTTAGCTTGTGAATCTGCAATGGCTGGGTGTTTAGAGCATTCAGTAAGGTCTAAAAGATGCCTGTCTACAGAGTAACAACCACACGATAACACTAAATAACTGATGTCTTTTCTAGATTTGCCCTGGTGTGCGTGGGCTCTGAAGCATCGTCCAGAAAGTTACTGGAGCTGCTATCCAAGAGGGAGCTCCATGGCCAAAATCCCATTGTTACGCCGTGCAACAAACAGTCTCTGAGCCAGTTTGAGATGCAGTCTCGTAAAAGTAGGTAGACTCTCGCGCTTCCACCTGCTGCTGTGTTCTCTCTCAGTGGCAAACAGAAAGTTATTTGCTACAGGTTAAACATGCATGATGGTGGCGCGTCCACACCAGTCACTTTATAGTCCATCCAGTAAGAGACTACAGTACAGAAACGTATGTGAAATGTACACCACGGTTCTAAATGTGAGTTGCTCAGTGATATAGGAGCCAGCACCTCCCAATGCAAGCAAGTGACTGTGTTTTGTTTTTTCACTCTATTGGCCCGGGTACCCAGTCGGGGCAGATGTCCGGAGAGGGGAAGGCCGGGCCTCCCGGTATCGGGCCTCGGGGCTTCCCCATGGGCGGTCGAGGCAGAGGCAGGTTCCCTGGCCCCCCTGGTCCTGGAGATCGCTTCCCTGGGCCCATCGGCCCCGGGGGGCCACCACCACACTTTCCCGGTGAGTTTTCAAGGTTACTGCATGCACTGTGTAAACACGTGGTAACTTATGGGAACCTCCAATCAAAACTAATTGGTACTCAATGGTTGTGTATAAGGGTGGGCAATACATTGCATATACTTGATGTATCGCGTCGTTCTACACACTCCGCATGACCTAACTCCACCCCCATTACTAACACATTTGCAATGGAGGACGACAGCAAAACGCAACCAGTTTGTCAGGAGATAAACAATGGCTAAATCATATTGAGATGGTTTGGGTTTAAAATATCATGAGCAACAGTAATTATATTGTTGATTGCAATGTGTTGCAACAAGTGCGGACGACACCCTTTTCCATAACAGTGACATTAACAGCAGACTGTTAAACTTTGTGGTGGATGTACAGTGTGCTGCAATCCAGACTGGAAATTAATCGCTAGTCTGCTATTCTTAAAAATACCAAAACGCTCAAATTGATCTCAGTCAGGCTCAACATTGTCAGCGTGTGTACAGGTTGAAGGTCTCTCCCTTACCTGCACTTGTCGATTGGCTTTGTCTCAGTGGGTGGAGATCACAATTTAGCTTTCCTTTTCTCCTCCTCATTTAAAAAAATAATAATCCAACCGCTTCATTTTCGGAGTATGAACAGTTACAGTAGCCTATGGTACAACAGTGGCAGAGTGCCCATACAACTCCGTTATTCACAGGCAGTGGAGCGAGAGCGTTAACTCTCTAAACCCGAGATCCGCGCCGGCGCAAATTTTGCATAGATTATATTTGCTAGAAACAAACTTTTTTTTTTACCTCATAATCCAGACATTTTGCCGAAGTGATCGGTATATGGCTTGTGTTACTTGACATAGCAGCGGCTCTACAGCATAACGTCAAAGTTGCCTCTAAAATGCATTATCATAATTGTGCTAAAACGGCATAGGTTTATATTCCGTGTCATATTTTCAGAACAGTAAGTGCTAGAAACAATCTGTTTTTTCTACATACTCAAGAGAGTCAGGCGAAGAGATTGATGTATGGCTTTTGTTGGGCAGCATAACAGCGCCTGTACAAGATCAACTGCAAATGGTGCCTCTCATTATGCACCTTAAAATGGTAGTGAGAATAAACCCTAATTCTGTATTTATTTTAGGGGTGTAAAAATTCAAATTAGATCTCTGTATATACTGTGGCCCTGTTACTGCACTCCATTGCCTACAGCGTCATGCCTAACACACCCACGAAGACGACAAAGTATTTGTGTGTGTGTGTGTGTGTGTGCGCTGCGAGTCTTGTAATTTCTCAGCACAGACAGACACACATTGATGTTTCTCAATAAAGTGTGATGTTATTCCACATGGTTTTGTTTGAGTGGAGAAGTGAAGGCAATAGACACGTTGCCATAATCGGACATCGTAGTGACGGGGGTTCATTCCATGAATGAACACATGTATTCTATAAATCGCTTTGTATTGTGTTTGGACAAATATAAAAAGGCCCAGTGGTTCTAATCTAGTGTTGAGATAAATGTGAAATGAAAATGGTAGTTAAATTGAAGTAGCAACATATGAGAGTTCAACTCTGTACAGATCTTGGTTCCATTATTCCAACACCGTGGATGTTTATCGAGGTTTCAGAGCGGTTACTTTGTGTGTGTATGCACACGCACACACACACACACACACACAAATGCAGCGGGCCAAGTGCGTTAAGTAAATCTCACTTTCGATTTTGCTGTATAGTTCTGTAATAGTGCTGTATCATCGGTTGTCTGATTTAAAATAATGAACAGCATGCCTTTTTACAAAACATTCATAGATTAGCCAACAAGGAACAATCTTTTCAGGCTAATCGTTGTCAGGTAAACAAACACTGTGAACTCCATTGAAATTCCACACAATCGTTTGATTAGCTAGTAGCTACCGTTCTGGCACGTGCTGTGTCCAACAAGGAAGAGGTGAGTATGTTTTCTATCTGCACTTCAAAAGTTCACTCAGTCAAGTTGTGGGTTGGTTTAGTGACTTGGTGACTATCTGTTTATTTTATTTTCTGCGAGCCATGTCTGTCCCTGCAATTTCTCCACTCTAAATCCGTTAATCCAATGCGCTCCCAATTTACAGCGTCAACAGCATTTCGAGTGCAGACAAGGAGAGACTGACAAACCCAGTGAACAAGAAAAAGTACCTACTACTTTTAAAAATTAGTTAAATATGTTTAACCGACTAGTATTTATGGTGCCGACTAGCACCATAAACCAAACGACGCAAAATTTAACAAACGCCTATGTGGTGAGCATTTACTGACATTTTTAGTGTTATTCAGTGACTTGGTTGGGTACAAGATATCTGGTCTTACCATGCCATACATGACACATTTACCTAAACTATAGATGCTAAATTAAGTGACAGGACACACTAATTTAAAGTTCGCTAAAAGCCTTTAAACGGTGTATGCAGTCCTTTACACCAGGATATTTGTTCACTAATCCACCTTGCCACCATGATGGTAAGATCTTTGAACCATCTACTAGAACAGAAGGTTGATAACTCCTTATTGGTATCACTTAAACCCTGTCTCTCTTCAAGGCAGTGGTGGGCTGTCTGTCGGAGCCACCCATGCAACCTTACTTCTCTCCTGCATGGAATAGGCCCTTCAGAATGTGTGTTTGTTGAAGAAGGGTCTGTCAACTTATCCTTTTCTATCTTTCACCCTGTCTTTTTGGACCTGTAATTTTCCCTTTCCATGCCTGGACACAGAAAACCTGTCATAATAACTGCAGTTGGTTGCCCTTGCTTTCTTTGAACAACTTGTTCATCCACTCTTTTGGCAAGCATTTCTGAGGCTGTGCTGCAATCTCTCTTCAGGTGCTGTACTTGGCAGGTGATGTGCCAGGATGTAGACGGAGCCGCCTGCTTGTCTCCTCTCCCCTCTTTGTCCTTCATCCCACCTCTTCCCATGTGTTCTCTGCTTACTGGCTGGTACCCTGTGCTGCTGGGCCATGATAGGCCCTTGGGAGGGAAGACTTGTGATTGGTTTGTTTTCTCCCTCCCATTAGGCCCGGGGATGAGACCAGATCTGATTAGGCACCCAGATGGCCCTCTGATGGATATGAATTTCAATCCCTTCCCGCCGGGGGGAAGGGACGGGAGCTGGCGACCCAGAGGTGATACACCTCAATTGATTTGAATGGTTCGATCGATTGACAGCTTATCCTAACCCTGCGGCAGGTGTCTCCCACATTAGACGAGTTTATCGCGTTAGGATGCAGTGTCACATAGTATTTTGGTCCATGGGAAACAGTGCTTAGCTGGCTAGGCATAATGGATTAACGTGTTAATCCCACACACAAACACATTTGTCTGCACAGAACTGTTTAATATTACTTTTAATATGGCCTGAAAACACTTCCAGAATAAGTGCAAGGATGAATTTTGATACATGGAATCACATTCACCACAGTTGACCCAACAAAGACACTTAATTTAATTTGCTGGCATATGCCATTCAAATGTCTATGAACAGCATAAATGTGCAAGGCATGTCTGCTGTTGCTATGCAACCATTAAGAACCCACACTAAGTGCTGCACTTATTAGGGTAGAATACATATTTAGCTTGGAGTGGCTTTCTTTTGAAAGCTAAACCGAGGTGAAAGCTGTGTGTATTTCTTCCATTGACAGGGTAAATCTCTGTATGAGCTGTTCCTGCTGGTTTAAATTTATAATGGAATTATCTACCCTGCCCTCACATTCTGTGTCTAACCTCTAACTCGTTCTGAATCTTTTTGCCATGTTATGATCTGCGTCCCCTCCACTTTTCCACTTAGCCTTTTATTTTTGTGATGTTTGGTATTCTTTGCCAGACAATTTTTTTCACGGTTCCCATTTTCATTAATTTTTTTCTTCAAAAAAATGGTGAATATGATGAGCTGCCAATTTTATTAAATGAAGAAACTATGATAATATGGTACTGGTGGTGGACGGTTGGTTTGTGTGGTTCGGTTAGCCGTCTCCTCATCGGAGTGTACTTCTCATGTCTACTCTGGAGTCTGTGGTAGTGTTATGAGATCTTAACATCTGATCTTCAGGAAACACTCTTCCGAGTCACGACCCAGGACCCTGGGTGCCAGTGCATCCCAGAGTACTGTTGTCTTAACGTTGAGTGAAAGTGAAGCAGAGACAGCGCTTTGTGTGGCTTCAAGTTGCGCTCCATTGTCTTCCAGGTGGAATGCAGGGACCCCCTCGGCCCCCTCTTGGACCCCCCGGGCCCCTTGGACCTCCAGGACCTCCTCCCCCCGGCCAAGGCTTGCCCCCGCCCCTCTCTGGCCCCCCCAACCGCGGGGACCGCCCTCCTCTCCCGGTCATCTTCCCGGGTCAGTTTGGTCAGCCCCCCATGGGACCCATGCCCCCTGGACCCCCTCCCCCGGGATATGGCCCTCCCCCTGGCCCCCCGCCGCCGCAGCAGGGCCCCCCACCTCCAGGCCCCTTCCCTCCTCGACCCCCAGGCCCCATTGGGCCGCCCATGGCTCTGGCCCCGCCTCCCCACATGCCGGGCCCTCCACCTGGTGGACCCCCACCTGCCCCTCACGTCAACCCGGCCTTCTTCCCCCCGCCTGGGAACAACCCCATGCCCCCAAACGACAACAGAGGGCCTCCCGGACCAAACGACCCCTACGGGCGCCCGCCTCCCTATGAGAGGGGAGACTATGGCCCCGGAGGAAGGTAAGAGCCGTGAAGCCCCCCCACCCCCCATATGTTTCAAATGTGTTGTGACTTGTTGTTACGCCCGCCAACTGACCCGTGACTAGCTGTGATCTCACTGTGTGTGTGCAGGGAGATGGAGGCGTCACGGACACCTCTAAGTGAAGCAGAGTTCGAGGAGATCATGAACAGGAACAGGGCCATCTCGTCCAGCGCTATATCCAGAGCCGTGTCCGACGCAAGTGCTGGTAACAAATGTGACTTATACACACAGCCATGCCAGCCACACGTATCCAAGTGTGCTTTTCCCTGGCTCACTCGCCCTTTCTGCTCTCTGGCGCCATCTAGCCGACTACGGCAGTGCCATAGAGACCCTGGTAACCGCCATCAGCCTGATAAAGCAGTCCAAGGTGTCGGCGGACGACCGCTGTAAAGTGCTAATCAGTTCCTTGCAGGACTGCCTCCACGGCATCGAGTCAAAGAGCTACGGGTCTGCCTCCAGGTAACTAGGCTTGGCGTTGCATGGCCGACCGCTTTGTTTTAAAAACACTGGCATTGGACCATGTGATTATTTATTTTTTGGGAGATTTTTTTTTCATGCAGTGAAATGACGTATTAATGTGTGAAGCTACTAGTGTTGTCACGATACTGAAATATCTAACTTCGATACAATACTCTCAAAAATATCTATACTCAATACAATTTTTGATACCGTGGGGAAACATGTACACAAAATGTTTTTATTTAAAGTAAGACATAGCTATAACGAGAATCTACAACTTTTCTTATCTAGACTCGAGGGGGGTCAGAACAGCTGAATAACTGTAGTAAACATTAACAATACAACCTTTTTTACATCAGTGAAAACCATGGTTCTTACTAAAGCATGCATATGTGGTGTAATTGTCACATTCAAAATGGATCAAAGTGCAAGCAACAAGAAAAGCAGTGCAATCTTATGTTTTCCAAATACAAAAATGCATTCCAGCAAACTGACTGTCAATATAATCTTATTTCACTGCGCATTAAATGGAAACTGTCTACAGGTAAATGTAATCTACACGATACAGTAGCTGCCCTAAGGTAACGTGCAGGTGGTTTTGTTGCGTGGGAAACAATCTAGTTGTGTTGGTGGGCCAACTGAAACGAATGCCGCCAGTCTGTTATTTAAAAGCAATCTCACATTATAGGTTGTCTTACCGATAATAATAATTAATAATAATAATAAACTTTATTTATATAGCACTATTCATACATGAAATGCAGCTCAAAGTGCTTTACATAAAGGGAATACATATACAATTGTGCTTCCCGCAAGAAAATACAGAAATGAAATACACGAAAAAACAAAAATAAGACATTTTTAAAGGAGATCAGCAATGCTAAAATTAAATGAATAAAGTTAAAGAAAGGAGTAAAACAAAAACTTCATACAATCCAATATGCTGAGTACTGCAATATGCATGTATGACTATCCTATATGTGGGGATTCTGTATATACTGCTCTA
The DNA here is from genome assembly GCA_026546735.1 of Forbesichthys agassizii. NCBI lineage: Eukaryota > Metazoa > Chordata > Actinopteri > Percopsiformes > Amblyopsidae > Forbesichthys > Forbesichthys agassizii. Next base: position 14,487 of record JAODLL010023006.1, read on the forward strand.
GGGTCCCAGACCCTTAGGGAGTCCAACTGCCATGCACTAGGGTTCCAAACCCTTGGGATTCCAAATCCTGTGCACCTCAGCCTCAGATAAGAACTTAATTAGTAGTAATACTATGTATCAGCAGGGTTGAACCTGTGACTGTGGTCACTGCAGCGGCGTGTGTGTGAGAAACAGTTTAAAATGTTCAGAATCGATATGTATGGAAAAATCTATATTTTCGACAACACTAGCAGCTACATTTGTTCTCCACCCCTCTATCACTCAGAAATGATGCTGAAAATTCAGTTGTTGGGTTGCCTTCTTGCTTCATTTTGCTTTGGTTTGGCCCATAGGCTCAGGCAGGAGAAGGCATGGGCTGTCCTGAATGTAACCAGTGTGTCTACCTGGTCTCTCTCCAGGCGCGAGCGCTCCAGGGAGCGTGACCACAGCCGGTCCAGGGAGAAGAGCAGGCGGCACAAGTCCCGCAGTCGCGACCGCCACGAGGACTACAGGGACTACCGGGAGCGCAGCCGGGAACGGGACCGCCACCGCGAGAGGGACCGCGACAGAGAACGCGAGAGGGAGAGGGAATACCGCCACCGCTAGGCAGACAGGGTACGTAACGGTCTTTCCTCTCGTCGTCTTTTTCTCTCCTGCCATCTGTGGGCCTGTCTGTGGGTGGGCGTTCCTCCTCTCCTCTGTCTGCCACTGCTTTGTGCTCCAGGCCTGGACTGAACCAGGCAAGAGTAGGCTCATCTTCACAGCAGAGGACATGGCAGGTAGGTGTAAGGTAAGGCCACTGTTTCTATAATAGTGTTTGTTTGCTTTTGTATGTCAGAAACAAGTTTTTGCGCTAGTGTTCCAGGTAGTAGTACACAGATCTTAGATCAGGGATGTAACTTGGTACTTTAGAAATGCCTTTGTGGACACATTGGACTTGATAGTGTGCAGGCTGCTGTGACATTTTCAATTTTCTTGACCGCTTTTATCAAACTCTACCGGTACTTTTAAGAATGTAGAGCTGATGTATGTGGTCCAGAAAATCTCCAGAAACATGTCATTGGTACCTTTTTTGCATACCACCAAGCCTGAACATATAATTAAAGGCACGGTGAAGTGTTTTCCCACTACGAAAGGCTTCCCACCATTTCCCAATCAGTGTCAATGTTATCTTATAATGCATAGGTTTATTTTCACATCAGAAAATGAGGCTGTCTGCGACAGTTATAATGGTTCCAAAAGCTTTGCAGAACTGATATTCTGATTGAACTACTGCCGATGGGGATGGTGGGAAATGCTACTTGGGCAGGGCTTGACATTAAGGCTGGTTTGCTTGTCCGGGACAGGTCGATTTTTGAAGGGGCAAGTACAGGAGTATTTTACTTGCCCGACCGGACAAGCCTGATTTAAAATGTAAATGTCAGTAATGGAAAATAACTTCAAGGCAGACATGTCACACATGTTACATTATTAATTCATTATTCCGTTTAAAAATAATATAGAGCGCCAGTGCGCGTGCCGTAATAACGCTGATTCCACCGGTCACGCGTGGGGCGCATTCCCGCTCCGACGCAAGTTTGTTCTATCCTCTCTAAACTTCTACCGTGATTATTTAAGGTGCAGAGCGCAGTGAGGCAGATGTATTTTCGAGATTGACAAAACTACTTTGCCTCTCCGACATTGACTTTGTTTTTTAAGGAAGATAATTAGCCTATAGGTAACTTATTTCCACTCCCAAAACTACAATACAAACACCACAGCTTGTACTTTCTGGAATTGTCCTTTTTAAAAATTATAAAAATGTCGTCGACCATTATGTTATTCTTCTCCCTGCATAGAAGGAATTTAGATGTAATTCAGACTTGGTAATAAATGGCATAATGATGCATTTGCACCAGGCAAAGGCAGTTGGCCTAAGCCTCATAGTTTTATTTACTGACCACTACAGCCACTTACACTTAAGATGAGTACAAGATGTTTCTGTATCAAAATTATTTCAATAGATAAAAATACTGAAGCCTATATCTGACTACAGGTTATGTAGGCTACAGCTCTTAAACTCAATTTGAAAAGCATGGCTAGTAGTAGACTACTGGTAGGCTAAGCAATCGGGAAAACATAAACGCAGGTAGATTATCTGAAATTGGAATAGACTGAATTATAGCCCCATTTGCATGATTTAACAATTGCAGTTTGTTTAAACTGTTCAATGCCAAGCTTGTCTCAGCTCTCAGTCAAGTTCAACATATTTTTTTTGCTGTTTGGGGGAAGCTGATTTATTGAGCGCTGTAAAATATACAAATCTCTCTTTAAATAAGTCTCACTTTAGTTTACATATGACAGGTTATTGTAAATGTTTGTCAAATACTCAACTTAAAAAAATAACTGGTAACTTGTAAATAACCCTTATTTATATTTAATAGTTGACCTGATTGACACTAGTACATCCCCCAACCTAACCTACATAGAAATAGGCTACATAGGATGTAATATATTGCTATCTTTTTGATAAATACAATGTTATGGTTGAGTGTAATCTCAATTTCATATAGTGATTTTAAAAAATTGACTAGTATTCCTCTTTTGCAGCTCACCTGCTTTAATCAAAAGGGGACAAATGCCTTGAGGCATTCAGACTATAAAATGCCACTTATTTCCTGGACAAGTAACTTTTATACTCTGACAAGTGAATGACGACTGTAATTGTCTGAAAGGACAAGTACATGAAAATGCTTAATGTCAAGCCCTGACTCAGAGAAATGGTTGCTTCAGCAAAACTAATGTAGTGCCTTTTGCCATCATTTGCCTGGTGTAATTGGGGATGTGCATGTAGACCTCCATGTAGGCTTATAATATAATGCTACTCATTAAGTTGTTTGACATAGGTTCCCCCCCCCCCCACCCTTCCAGGATTGTGTCTATAATTAATGAGAATATAGCATTGGTCCCATTGAAAGGTCTCTATTTCCAATATAAATTGTACTTTGACGGAATATATGCGTTTCCTCAGTGTCTTATTTTGTTGACCCAGTTTCTTTATCGTGTGGTCTTTGCTGAAATTAAGATTTTAAAGCCCCTAAACTAAAAGATAATATACTTTTAACATTTAAAAATTGTGATCTCTGTAAATGTCTGAATTTTCATTTAAAAACTAAAATATGTAAAATAAATTAGAATTAGGTTAATTAATCTTTATCATGGCTGAGCAAAGCATTCTAGTCCAAAAATGTTTAACACTGATTGTGATGCATTGTGCCAACAGACAATGTGTCTGTCTGTTTTTTTTTTCTTTTCTTTTATAGTATTGTTGGTGTTGAAAATGTTTTATCTAAGATTTCCACAATTAAATCCCAAACTATACGTAACTCTGACAACCTAACATTCTGACAACCTTTTAACATTGGGTCTTGTGAGTGATGCCATAGTGTGCTCAGCTTGTAAATATCAGCTGAGATTAAATTAATGTCGCATTTCTATACATTTTACACATTCTGGGAGTGCATTGTTATACTGTCCATTGTCAGAACTTAAGTAATTAAGAAATGCCTGATTCACTTTTTTTTTTGTACATTTTACATTGCTCAAATATCTTTACATATAGACAGCAAAATATTGTTCAAAATTTTGAAAACCCTTTTATTTCTCGTTTTAAAATCGTGTTACAGTTCCGTGGTCATATGGGGGACGTCAGTTACTAATAGATTTGACCATCTTGGAAATACAATTATATTAGTTATAATTGGACTAGAGGACTTTCAATGATAAATAATTTCATCTGCTAAGAGCAGTTAGATGTTTTCTTGCATTTTCTTATGCTAGACCACCAAACATAATTAAACATACCTTTTTATTTTAATTTTATTTGTCAGCTTGTTGAAACAAAACTTATTGTTTGTATTCTGTTTTGTCCCTGGCAAAAGCTTGAGTTGAATCTGATATGTATTTCCTTTTTCTGTGGGGAACCTTAACAATTAGACATCTGTTGGAATTTAGTTTGAGGCTGGCCATTCAGAAATGTCATTTTTATCATTGTGATTTATACACTCAGTAGCTTGAGTAGATCTCATTGAAACATTTAGCTATGTGTTGTAGCCATTACTGACAGTTTTAAGTTTTACATTTTTTTCAAGGCTTGTCAAACATGTAAAATAGTATTTTTTTTCATACACAGGAAAATTAATCTTGCTTTGTATGAAATGGTTACATTCTAAAAGGGGCTAATTGAAAGTATATTAGCTTTCTTTTATAAATACCCCAATGAAAAAACAGTTAATCGTAATGTATACTCTTTAAAATAAAGGATTATCCCTTTCCACATCCTAGCAATGTAAACAATCCAAATTTGTCTTTGTAAACGGTTGATTGATTTTTATCACTCATTTGAATTACAGAATTTGGTTTTTTTATGGTAAATATAATTATTTACACACTCAGTTTGTGTGTGTAATATTTGTATGTATGGATTATTGACTTTGTGTCAATTATATATAATTTACTAACAGGAGCAATGAAAATGAATCACAAATGTATTTAGAGGTAAAATACACTAATTGCGTAAATTAACCAATTTACGCAATTTCCTTCCTTTAATGTATGTGCATAGTATAGAATCATCCCAGTCTTAACCTGCTTGTATAGACCTTGAATACAAAGGCTGTCTTTTGGGAACTTTTCTCAAAGACTTTATACAGTTTAAGCAATTTCTGAAGATTAATTACTTTACCCTTTGGAAAAGCAATACCCATAAAGCGATGTTTACTTCAGTGGAAACAAGTTTGAACAATGTTTTTCTGTAGTTGGGAAAATTAAATGTTACTTGTGCCTTTTTAAAATTATGGAACTGCCAGTGAATAAATGTACTGCCAAGCTTATTTAAAAACACATTTCATGTACATGATTTTGAACTGAAATCAACGTACATTTTAATAGAAAAGGGGGGGGGGGGCTGTCTATCCATTAAGTCCCAAATGCTTTATTCCTGGTTATGTTGACTGCCATGTCTGTGTCCACAGATGTCTTAACACTGTTTTGTGTATTTGTGTAGCTATGGTGGAGAATACCATTTTTATGAGGCCAAATCACTATGATACGCTCTTTCCAGTCTGTAGGTGTTTGTTTGCGGGGGGTCGCAGACTTGATGTCCTGATCAATCATATTCTTTTCTGACACCTGGGTCAAATAGTGTTCACAATCCTCAAGGATTTATGAAGTATTGGGTTTAGCTTTCTTAAAATATTTGCTAATAACATTCACAATCTTCCAGAACATTTTAGTTAACTTGTGACTGAAATTATTAATTGGAATATAAATAAATTGATTTTTATATATACTTTAATATATCTGGTAGGATTTGGAGAACCATTTGACTCAGATTCTTTCTGCTGTATTTACTGATAATGACTCATTGCTACGTACTATATTTTCTAATTACAAGTGGCCACAGCATCCAGTAATGTGTAAAATATTAAACATCCTGTGATGTGAAGTTTATAATTAATTAATTAAAGGGGAATTTATCCCTTAGTGAAGGAGCCATAGAAATGCACTGGCTGCTGTGTCCACTTAGTTGTAAGAACGTGACATGGGTGGGTTTGAGGCTACATTGCTTTATGAAATGTATGGTATTCCTGACCTGCATGGTACCTTTTCTGAAGTGGCTTGTGTTGACAAATAATTCTGTCCTTTTATTATCCGTTACGAAGATTACACACTTAATTTGCGTAGTGTGTTGATGTGTTTTGTACTATAGCCCTTTGTAAAGTAAATAACCAGAAGTTGATTATGAATACACTGTTTTTTCATCATAGATTGAGGAAAATAGTATGGTAGTGAAAATCCCAGGTTGTTGCATAGTATAGTCTCATGAGTTTTCTGTTTCATGCGTCAACATAAGTTATTTTTCTTAGTTAATGAGTTTCTTAAAAACAAATTGACTGTCAGACAACTGTCCCGTATGCACCCTCCAATCTTTAGTGGGATTCAGTATTACAGGCACTCTATAATGAACTGTCCTGTTAGCAGATATGTTGTGTAACTATCTTAAAACCCATTGTTTATTTACCGTAGCAAGAAATTATCTCAAATGACCTGCTGAAGAAAAGGTTACTTGCCATATTGGCATTGTAAAATAACACTTCCAGAAAGTATGAATGAAGTAAGTATTGGCCACTAGCTTCTTCTGGTAGGAAAAACATGGTCACACAGCTGTTTCATTATAATAAGACACCTAGTACGTTGACGGTAAATTATTTCTAATCACTGACTATTGTCGAGTTCTGGCCACTGCTTAGAAACTTGGGCTTTCTTGTGGTATTGTTCCATGTAACTCGGTACATGAATAAGCAAAACATGTTCTATGAAAGCTTGTAATGTAAATGGTCAAGCATATTTACGATTATATTTCCTACAATACACTATAAAAAGATTACCCATTGTAAGTAAATAAGATGTTGAAATGTTCAAATTAAGCTTGATGTCACTTCTTAGAAATTCCCATAGTATGTCCTATTTTGTGTACATAGGATCTTATTCTGTCTCTCAAAAACAGCTGAAATATTTCTGAATCATATCACAATGATAATACAGGTAGACATTTTATAAACTGCTAGTCCTAAAATGGAAGATTTATTTGACAAGGCCTCTTTTCGTCACACCTTGTTTTAAATTTGAGATCCTACTAGTCATGTTATTGGGTGAAGGAGTTGACACCAGTTAAATTGGGCATATGTTCGTTTACAGTGGTCATGTAATGTTAACAATATGTCGTACACTCTCTTGTTTCTCAGAGGTTTGCATGAGATGTCTTAATTGCGTGTCTGTACCAAGGTCTGGGGCAATACACTGCCAACTCAACATGTCCCAAAGATTTTATAGATTGTATTAATTGACACACACACACTGAGCATTATGAATTAATCCTGCAACGGTTAAAAATGTAAATGTATTGGCCATGGACTTAAATATTGAGTTGCCTGTGTGTTGAACCCAGCTCTGCTGTCTACTATGTATGTCTAGTCTAGCTGATTAAGACTGAAACAAACGTACAGTTCACTGTTGGGCTTCCTCGAAACCAAACTCCACCCTTCATTTTGAAACGTTTCAGCTGACGAGGATCATGGATGGGAAAAGGGAAGGATTTCAGCGCATCACCACCACCCATCGCTGCTCTCCGCTTGGCCAGACAGGATTGCAGCCAGCATGTCTCTTCCACCCACCCTGTTCTCTCTGTCTGTGTTCACTGCCTGGCTATAAAGTGGACGGGAGGCAGTCACCTGTGTAAGGCTATGTTGTCTTAACATCTAATACTCGTTACAAAAGATAAGGAAGGAAGACAAAAAAACTTCACCCAGCTCTTTTACTTTTGTTTTATTTGATATAAAAGTGTTTTGTTTTATTTTTTGTTTTTTTGCAAATAAGATATACAGAGGTCCAGTGGCCTTCACGATCGTTGAAATAGAAAAGGACAACAAAAATGATGTCGTCTCCAATATTCTTCTTTTTGGCTTGTTCTGTGTACATTTGTCAGTTTAGAAATTGTTTTAATAGGGTACCTGTTTTTCATCTTCTCTCCCCCACTCCCCATCATTAACATTTATTTTCATGGTTAGCATAATGTTTGTAAATGTGTCTGCTTTTGATGATTGAAATTAGATTGTGTTGTAATAAAAAATGTTTACTGAGGTCCATCTTAAAATGGTGAATTTCTGTACTACTGCTCATTTATATTAAATGGGTGTGTTAGACTGCACATTTTCATATTGAATTGTTTTGCATTAATTGCAATTGTAGCTATATTGATAAGCTGCCATGTTTAACATCACTGAACTACACTGTTTGTGTTTCTTATTAATTTGAACTGAATTCCTAAGTGATTTAGTTATTGGGGTCTTATACTTTCAGACTCTTCTGATTTATTGGGTACACTGATAGCAAAATCTCATATGTAGTGCTAATTCTGGGTTCTTCAAAGCACTTGCCTAGATTATCCCAGTTACATTTTTGTTCATGTGAATTGCATCAATGCTGAGATTGCAGTCTAATTCGAACAGCAATAGTTTCTGGTAATTTTTCAGGTACTGTCAGTAACTGCATTATTACTATACTAATTATGATTATCAATTCAAACAAGTAGATGTTTGTGCTATGGTTGTAACATGTTACTATATTATGTTGGTATGTCTTAAATTACAACTACATTATAGAATTGATTGTCACATAACAGTTTTTGTTAAATGTACTATCCTTAGTACTTAGTAAAATGCTTCCCATGAAATGCAAACAAAAATAATTTACCCTGAAATGCAAAAATAGAACTTAATTTGGTCAATGTTTACAATTTCTAAAGTATTAGAAGACTGCCTTGTTTCTTTGTTTATGATGGTATCAAACTGTCAAATTTTAATGGGGCATGTCTTAACATTGAGTAAGAAGTTGCAAACTGCAGGGTGCTTTACATACCAATGATTTACATGTGCCCATGAAAGCTGTGTAACAAAACATGGGTTTTGATACATTTTTATATTCAAAGTATCAATTTTGGTGATACATGATTTGTCTGACATGAATCCCTGGAGTTAAAAACACAAATGCTGTTATAACAAAGGAAGGTAGTAGTTTTTATGAAATACAATGCATTAAGGTATTTATTATTTTCCTTTATATTACAGGTTGCAAATGTGGCCTTGCACATGCACAGCATTATGGGAAATGCTGCTAGTAAACTTTTTTTAGGTGATTATGATTTATAAGTAACATTGTGGAAACAACTTTCAATGTTTTTCAGTATTGAGTTTTCTCAATCTGCAGCTATGTGGATGTTCTGTCTTCTCTCCACAGCTTTGAAGGTAAGTGTTACTAGATTATCTGATGTGCAGAAGACATCCAGCTACAACAGAAGACTGGTTAGTTCTGTTTTTACTCAATTGTATTTCATACACTAGCCAGGATACAAATGATTGGATCTGTGATAGCTAAAATGTTTTACTTATGAACACTTAGGCTATATGCAAAGTTGTCTAAATGTAGGACTACATATTGTGACAATGTTAATACAGCTGCACCTATCCCATTAAGCATTTTGGACAGTATGAATGGAAAAAAAAATCAAGTGTAATAAAGTCAGTTGAATTTAGAATTTTTTTTGTGTATGATTTTAATCCTGTCCTAATTTATTTACTGCCTTTGTTTTGTCATGGTTAGGAAGTAATTTATTAGATATAATCAATTACATGTAACTTATTCCAAGAAAAATGTACATCCATTACTTAGGACACCTGTTAAAATAGTGGAATAACTTAAATTGATTACTTATAGGACTACTATCAAATTTAAATGGGAAGTTTGCAGAAGAAAATTTGATAGAACAACCTTTCATTAAGGTCAACAATTAATTACACTACAGTCCTACTTTAATTGAATCCCCTGAGTAACTTAAAACATCACAAAAATAGTTTGGTTTGACATGCCAAGCAATAAATAGCTTTAGATTACATTTCAAAGAGCATTGTTTGGGTGTGAAGTAATTTAAAAGTAATGGAAAGTTATCTGATTGTTACTAAATTAAGGTAATCAGCAACATGTTACTTTATGATTGATTGTGTGGTGAGTAACCTAACGGATTGCATTTTTAAAGTAACCTGCCAAACCCTGTTTTTGTTTTAAACTAATATCCTGTAGTCTACTTAAAGTTTTCCTACCGTTAAGAAAGCTAGCATGTTTCTGAAACAGTCAAACTGACACCTCAATGTCTAGGATTGCTATGATTATAACATTTTTATAAAGCATTTTGAATTTAGATTAATTTTTTTAGATATGCCTACCAAAATCATATTTAGTAGTCTGTTACCTACTCTTCCATTTTTGCCTTAAATTTTAAGTTGACGTTAAGTTGTGACATTTTTACACCATAGCCAAATGGGCCAAGTTTACATTTTACCTAAGACTAGCAGCTTTTCAGAAATTCCTTCCGTAATCGGAGTAGAATAAATATTGCCTGTTTTAAGTGTGTAAGGAATTGGGTTTGCTTTAAGAATGTTAAAAGTCAATGGTTTATTTCAGTTATCTGAATTTCAAACAATTTTGCTATTGGACTAAGGTCATTGCTTTGTGATAACCACTCCCACAATATGGTGCATTGTTGTAATTGAGCCATTGCCACATTTTCAAGTATGGCTAAAATTAACCCATTCGGGCAGAGATTCAAGATGGCTGCCCAAACAGGGCATGCCCATTAAAAACAGCCCAGTACAGTAAGGCCTTTCCAATGACAACTAAGGGCTCTGGGCACAGTATGCCCGGCCAGTAATCTGTCTTGTTATCTATTGTCTATGTGGAAGACACTGACCAATACTGGCTCATGTTTTGAGATGTTTCAGTAGATTCCATCTATTGTAGCTTTCGTGTTTGGTCTGTAGCCTACTGTCATACCTGCAGCAAAGCACTTCCATGATGAACATCCATCCATCCATTTTCTCCCGCTTATCCGGAGTCAGATCGCGGGGGCAGCAGCTTCAGCAAGGGACCCCAAACTTCCCTTCAGCGAGCTCTGACTGGGGGATCCCGAGACTTTCCCAGGCCAGTTCGGAGATATAATCTCTCCACCTGGTCCTGGGTCTTCCCCGAGGCCTCCTCCCAACTGGACGTGCCTGGAACACCTTCCAAGGGAGGCGCCCAGGAGGCATCCTTACTAGATGCCTGTACCACCTCAACTGGCTCCTTTCGGCGCTAAGGAGTAGCGGCTCTACTCCGAGTTCCTCACGGATAGCTGAGCTTCTCACCCTATCTCTAAGGGAGACGCCAGCCA
>JAODLL010023016.1:0-22992 GCA_026546735.1 Forbesichthys agassizii
TATATATGAATACTATAGGCTTGTTTACTTGCCCTCTTGTGGTTAAAATGTATACACAGCTTCTATGAAATGTAATGATGCTATGGTTACGCTAAATGAATGCGTCGTTAAAGCTTAATTGGTAATGACGTTTAACACTTGCATCATGTACATTATGTAAGGCACGGTATAATAAAGAGCAGTGTAGCACCTTGCTCGCCGCGCCTCACTTTCTCCCCCCACTCCCCCTTCCAGGAAGGAGGTGTGGAGTCTGGCTTCAGGCAGGCCCAGGGGGCCGGGCCGGTGCAGCGGTTGTACCAGGTGAAAGGCAAGCGTAACATCCGTGCCAAGGAGGTGGACCTGTCCTGGCAGAGTTTCAACAAGGGCGACTGCTTCATCCTGGACCTGGGCGAGGTGAGGGAACCCTGGGTGATGTGGTCGAGCAGCTGCCCGGGATCTGTACACACCGGGTAGGGCAGTATGCCCAGCGGTCAGGCTGACTAGCCCAGTCAGCTAAATCCACCATGCGTGGCCTGAAACAAAGTCACGGTACCCCAAAACCGTTCTCTGCAGAAATACAGTTTCTGCCTCAGATTGATCACAGGTACGTCATTATTTATTATTTAGTTTATGTAATAAATGGGCCCATAGGAGATGTAATCAACTCAAAATACCCATTAACGCCCCCTGAGGGAAACAATGGGAAATAGCATGGTGAAATCTGTGGACCTCCACAGTAACTTGCATGGAAGTGGCATAAAAGGGTGAAAAGTCACCCCTCCCAAAACCAAACATAAAGTGCCGTCCTCTATGTTAAATGATATTCTCTCTGCATATAGCCTATCTGTGCGCATCCTTCAGCAACATCTAACCTGCTCCTTAGTACTAAAGGACCATACGGTAAATTCTACATTGCTCGGAGTAGACGGGAAGGGTGAGAGAGATACCGTTACAGAAATGTGACATTATACATGTTCTATTTTAATAACTCGCGTTGACGGTTTAAGTATTTGTCGTCATTGTTAGTTTCCCTTTGCCCTTCTCATACATAAAATGGGAGTGACTCTTGCCTAACAAGATGTACACACCAGAAAAATGGCACACATCACACCTGTTTTAGCTTCACTTCACTGGTTACCAGTGCAATTTAGAATGCATTTTAACATTTTGGTTCTTACTTTTAGAGCCCTACAAGGAGAAGCACCCCCTTACATCTCTGACCTGATACAGCTGTGCACGTCCTCTCGTACTCTTAGATAAACAGGTCAGAGATTTTTTAATTGTTCCCCATACACATTTTAAAACTAGAGGGGACCGTTATTTTTAAGCAGCGGCACCTAGGTTGTGGAATGCTATGCCCCTTTCCCTATGCTGCTTGGATTCGGTGGAAACTTTTTTATTTAAAGATGCTTTTAGTTAGACTGTAGGGTGGTGAGGCCGGTCCGACGTGTATTTCTGTTTATTTGCTTTTGTTTGGTTATTTATTTGTGTCATGTGCTGTCATGTATTTACTATTGTTGTATTTTATTCGACAGTTGTGAAGCACTTTGTGATTTTTATCTGTGAAATGTGCTATATAAATACATTTTACTTACTTACTTACTTATGACACGTGACACATGACGGATAGCTTGCAACGCAGGTGATGCACAGCAATGCAAAGGAAATATTAACAGATAATACATAGATATAAAATAAACACATATTTAATATATAATTAATGATTAAACAACACAATTAACATGATTTAAAAATGAGCTAACTTTAAATAGAATTGAAAGCATTTTGTGACCCACAAAACCCTGAGCAAATAGCCTACTGTAAATAGTACATTTGACAGGTACTGTACACTTGTCAATGTCCAAGTAGTTTGACTGCAGTGCTCTTAATTCACCTACTGTGCCAGTGTCTGTCAATGCGTCACAATTTAAGTGCAAGTCAAATTTGAGCAACAAAATTAAAGACCCAGATTCAACAGGTCAAGGACTGGAGATTCTAACTGCAATTTAGAAATTGGTTGACAGTGAACACTCATTTTAATTTGCCATATCAAATTATTAATTGATAAGTATTGTTTTTTCCACAGGGTGTGAGTGTATGCAACTTATTTAAGACTAATCATCATGAGCTATAATAAATAGTGAAGTCCTCTGCTCTTGATATTTTTATTGTAGCCTATGCTGCTTTTCCCACAAGAAAAATTGAATGTTGCATATTTGTGAGTGTGGGATTGGTATGCCAAGTGTGATTTATTTGAGATTTCCCACAAATATTCACTTCTATACCCACCCAGTGGATTGATTATACCTGCTACAGCATGCAGTAGATGAGGCCTGGTGGAATAGCAATGCCCTCTAGTGGATAGTTGTTTCAGTCTGCTAAAAAGAACATTTTATGACAACATAGAATCATAATAAACAAAAGAAAAGGAAAAGAAAAAAAGAACAGAGTCTGAGGAATTGTTGAGAAAAGACACTGACCTGTGGAGGTGGGACATAAGCAAATGAATATAACATATTAATATTCACATTATCATTATTACTGTTCATGATGTCAGATTGTATTCCAGTGTTATTGCTAAACCATCTACAGATATTTACAGCATAAAATCTTTACAAAAATGGGTAAAGTTTTTTTCGAGGAAATAATTGTAAGTTGCAAAGTGCAAGTGTTCACTAGATGTTATGATATGCCTATGCTTGTGTCTGTTAAATATGAGCAAATTACTCACTCACTCTATTTGAAGACAGTTCTCTTCTTTTAAACGTATTTTATCTTCTTCATACAACACACACACGCACGTGCACCTGCACACGCACACACACAAAACAACACGGTGGCCCAGTGGATAGCACTGTGGCCTCACAGCAAGAAGGTTCCGAGTTGGTACACCAGTCGTCCCGGCCTTTCTGTGAGGAGTTTGCGTGTTGTTCCTGTTTCTGCGTGGGTTTACTCCGGGTGCTCCGGATTCCCCCACTATCAAATAAACATGTCAGGTTCACGCTCCAGTCAGTGCCATGTGACCAGTGACACTGGATTACATCTGAAAATGGTCTCCGGGCGCTGCACACTGCTCCCTTGAGGGATGGGTTAAATGCAGAGGATGAATTTTGCTGCATGTAGCCTATGTGTCCATCCATCTTCATCCGCTTATCCAGAGTCGGGTCGCCGGGGTAGGAGCTCCACCAGGGGACCCCTAACCTCCCTTTCCTGAGCCACACTAGCAAGCTCTGACTGGGGGATCCCGAGGTGTTCCCAGGCCAGTGTGGATATATAATATCTCCACCTAGTCCTGAAAAAAATGGCCCAATTACCTCCTCAGTTGAGGTCAACAGCATCCCATCCTTGCTGATCACAGTTTGGATGGTTCCCCGCTTCCCCCTCCTGAGGTGGTGTACTGTTTGCCAGAAACACTTTGGTGCAGACCGAAAGTCTTTCTCCATGGCTTCTCCAAAACTCTACCACACCCACTGCTTTGCTTCTGCTACGGCATATGCTGTAGCCCTTCAGGCCCGTCGAACGGCTTCCCTGACCACCGGTGTCCACCACTGTGTTCGAGGGTTATCGCTCCTTGAGCCCCTAAGACCTAAGACATAAGCCTATGTGTATGTGACAATAAAATCACCTTTACACACACTGGGAGGAAATGTGAGATAGAAAAGGAGATCTCTTATTTGTGCCCCTGGATATTGATAGCATGGACAGCAAGCTGAGTATAGGCTGTTATTTTGGGGCACCTGGAACTATATTTTTCCTTACCCTTGGCTTACTGTTTGTCTGGGTAGAATCGTCTGCCTGGAGAGATGTAGCCTACGCTAACTGTACTAACTGTAGTAGGCAGCCTACATTGATTGCTGTAGGGATGCTTTGTGGAACGGTGTAGCACATAGGCTACAAAATACTACATTGTATAGGCTACTTCGCCGATATTTGGTGTAATAATACATTCTAATGTCGCTTACTAATAAAATACAGGTATGTTGATGTGTTTACAGTAGGAGACATACGCTGCATGTCTATATTGTTACTGTCAGTCAATCACGGATGTGTAATGCGTCATCGTTTTCTAGCCAATCCTAGGCCGACGTTGAAAAAAAGGGGGGCGACCCAGACGTAAACCCTCGCAACATGGCGACTCTCCGAAAAGAGTACAGAGACTGGAGGTGTAACCGTTTTTAAACTAGAAAATAGACAAATAATCGTATGTTACTATGTGGTGGGGTTAACCAAAGCCAGCGCGCACACAGCCTTATAAACGATGCTTGCAGAGGTAAGTCGTACCCTTTGAAGTAGATGGGTGTGCTCTAATTTGTTTTCCTATGTTAGACAGTGACAGCTAGCTAGGCAGCTACTAGTGCCTAGCGTTAGCCCCACAGGTAAACATTAGACAGGCAAGCAGGGCGGGCAAAGCTGGCACTACACAGATTTTCTGTTTCAAATACAGCATCTGCCAAGTGGCAGTCATCCCAGGATTACACGGCTAATACGATGATATCCTCACTGTCAACCTACCTTTTCAATTAGCCAGACATAATATATTTCTATATGAGAGTAACTAGTATGGATTATGAATAACGTTGCAAAAAGAAGATTCTCCTTATTGCGCCGTATTCGGGTGAGATATCTGAGTACCGTACTTAGCCAGACAAATTAACATTACATTTGGTGGAAAGCTATTTATGACTGGTAATTTACTCAGGTGTCAGCTAACTTTGCTTACCGCTATCGTCTGACCGCTTGAACAGCTACCTCTGACGACAGTGGTTTATCAGCGCATATTTTATCAAGCTTTTAGTTGGTTAAAACAAAAAGGCTTTGTTTTCGCGTTAATGCTAGCAAATCCACAGGTTGAATATTGTGTGGCTTGCTTCGGCGCTAATACATTTGTCACAACAATAAGCTTTAGAAAGCCTGTTATGAATATTTATGATTTTTTTTTTGTTGGTAAAATTTAATCTATTGAAAGGGAACCAGTTTTTCGTTTTGTCTTTTGTGTCGTATTAGTTAAATGGCTTGTGAATTAAAACATGTATTTTATGCTCTGACATGTTTTTGTTAACTCTGAATAGAATATCTTTTTATGCGGTATATGTGATTACAAACCTCTCTAGAGAGCCTATATTTAGACTACAGCACACGTTTGTTTTCTGAAGATAGCCTAGCCAGTGGAGTTTAGTCACACACTGACATGAAAAATATGCTACAAGCTGCATATACACACACTATAATACTACAAATATATACTACAAATAATATAATAGTGTAATATTCTGTAAACTTTACCTCACCTGAGTAGCAAAAGACCTAACTTATCTTTGCATCTCCCTAGCAGGTAAAATGTAGGTTTACACCTGGTAATGATGTGATGTTTTGGCATGCACCATACTATACATATACGTGATTAGGTGCAATACTCTACTACTATATAGCCACTATAGCGCAATAATTATTTCTATTTAGTAGTGGTTCTCTATGTGACCTATAGACTAACTTGTGATAAAAACTATACTGGACTTTAATGTGTCTATATTTAGACTCTGCATACATTACTCTTCACTGTAGTTTAAGGTAAACACAAAGTGTGGTCTGTGACACAGTGTCAGATGGCTTGGTTGTCAGTAGTCTCTCCCATTCATCCCAGCTGTCGTCATCAACAACGTAAAAGGTTGTACCAAAGGAATCTGTGTTTCCACTGGCTCCAGTCCATTCTTGTCAGCTGTTCGTGTAGTGTTACCTCTTGTGTTTCAGTCTCTGTCATAGCAAGATTAACCTGAGGTTTATTTAACTTGCTAATGTTAATAATAATGATCACTGAAGTTATGGGATTTATCGGCTTATTTAGCACTGTATGTAGGCCAAAAATGGAGCTTCTTTACTGATGGTATTTTGCTTTTTTGGCTTGATCAATAACTATGATTGCGACCATGTGTACATGCACAGTAAGAGTAAAATAATTTCCATCATTAAACATAGTGGTGCCAAACTGTGATGATAGTCCTATTTCCCAAAGCAACCCTCCACCCAGCCCACCCCCCACCCCACCCCTTTGCCCCTTCCACCCTTCCCTTCCACACACAGCTTGTTGCATATAACTTCGAGTTGGCCAGTGAAATAGAGAACTACAAACAGCCTATGAAGCTGTTTATTAACCATGCAGTGTTACTGCACTGCATTACAAGGGCATTTCCCATCCTGGCCAAATCTCATTATGGTGTCTTAATCAAGGCTTGAAGCTGGCATGTTGTTCACATCAGGCCTGGCTGTCAACGAGCGGCCGCCGCTCTCCTTCGATGCGTCAGTGATCCGATAAAACTGAAAAGAGGCGCGACTGTCACAGGCTAAATTCAGGGATGATAGGGGTTAAGCTATTGGGCATTTTCACTTCCCTATCTTTCATGCCCCACTCCTCCCACCCACAAGTTATAATAACCAACCCTTCACACCTGTGAGATGTGATAAATGACACGACCATGAACTGCTTTCGGTATAGTGTTAAAATGGACACGCCACCCACCACATTTCCCAGAAATATCTTTTCGAGTGGGGATTGGCGCTATAACTGCTGCTGATGAGCACATTGTGTGTAGCTGTGGCCTAGCCCATCATTCATGCAGGCTCTCGTCTCCTGCTATACCTGTTGCTCCACCTTATGGTAATTTGTCTCGGTAAGCATAGCTAAGGGCTTGTTAGTGGGCAGCATTGCACAGCACAGGTTTGGGGAGAGCTAGATTTCAGCTTAATCTCTCAACCGTATGGCATCTGTCACTACTTTGTAATTTGTCGTTTGACAGTGTACTTGGGCTGATTGTCTTCAGATCAGGTTATTTAGTCTCCAGTCTGGGGTCTCTTTGCTTGGACTCCATACAGTTTCTTGGCAAGGTCTAACATGTTGAGCTTTGTTCTAGATTCGTTGTAACTCATGTAGGTTAACTCCGTACGTAACCTACAGTGGTAGGCTGATTATGAACAAATTACTTTCAAATGCTAATTGTTGTTGACGCTTGAAGGTATTGTACCGTCAATATACAATTGAATCTGTCAGTGGCACATTCCTAATGTGCCCAAATGTGTAGTACTGTAAGATATTGTGTAATGGACTCATGCTCATTTAAGGTTTACTGTAACAACATGAACTACTACACACACTATCACCCACCCTAGTATTCATTTATTGACTCCTGTTGAAGTTAGCTGTCAAAGCAGAAGTTGGCCTCTTAACTGAGATACAGTTATACATACTCCCCTGGCCAAGTGTAGCCTACCACCCTGCTTAACATAAGACAGATTCCATGCGTCTATTTCATTCAGACTGTAGTCATAATTGTAGCAGGTCAATATGTTTATGTTACATTTCTATCAATGTATAGCTTGTCTTTTTTGGAAAACGTTTTTGAATAAACAGTTTCCTGTACAATGCCATATAACTATTATTAGGTCAGATACAACTTTTAAGGAACTTGCTGAATCATTGTATTACACCAATTTCACTGTCACTATTAGCTTTGTTTCCAGGATCACTTGATTGTGTATCTACCACAGCTTAAAGCCAGCATTGTGATGGTGTGGATTAAAGATGGCGGTCTCTCAGTGATCCCATCATTCTCTTGCACTTTTTCCCGGGTGTAGGCCTAACTGATTATCGTTCCAGCAGAGCTTTAATGGGCTGAGTTCCTCTCTCTCGCTCTCTCTCATTGGATGCGCTGTCGAGGGTCTAAGCTAAGCCTTTGCAACCTACCCAGAGGTCACATACAGAGATCTAAGCCTTCAGTAGATAATGCCCCCCAGACATATAGTCTGCTCATTGTGTTTATATGTGTGTGTGTGTTGGATACATACACTTGTGTCAATTCAATATTGGGTGCCAGGCCAGCAACTAGCCAGTACCGCTAGTCATGCACTTGAGGAATGCATCCTTCAATGCATAAATGCGGTTGACTATGCACTCAAAATTGTAGACCAGAATCAATGCTTGTCAGCAACAAGTGTGTGTGTGTGTGTGTGTGTGTGTGTGTGTGTGTGTGTGTTACAGCAACTATACAGATTAAAAACACTGTACGTTCAGGTCGTGGGTTAAGCTATGCAATGCTAGTCATAATAACAGAACTCACATCAGCCGGCTGTGGGCAGACATCTTTGTTTATCAGGCCGAGTATCTACATTCTGCATGTATGGATACACTGCCTGGATGTTGAAAGTGCAGATAGCCCATGTAGGCTACAACGTGAACCATTGCATGGCAGATTACATGTATCTGTGTTACTGTTGGGAGTTGGATATTTTTATCAGCAGAGCAGATGGTCCTTGTTTAAAACCCTGTGTAAGCCTCAATGACTCAAGAGTGTCGGTTATCTTCTGTGCTAGAGAGCCAAGCACCTGCAGTGCCACCAGTGTCCAGGTCACAACCCCACTGGTAGGCTCCACACTCACTGGCCAGTGGCCACTAACTGGCACCGTTGACGTCACACATGACTTGCATTACCCATTGAGGCTGATGCACGCGTTTGGGTACATTCTGTCTTTTAAACGAACATATGCAAACAGTCCAGTGGTTCATTCAAAGTCATCAAATGTGAAGTAAATAAATGGGTAATTTTGCTGTTAAATGCTCAATAAAAGCTGACGGAAAATGTAAGATTAATTGAAGTGGTTTAAATAATTCAGTAATTGAGACTGGGCTGAGTACTGTCATGGCTCTTGCTTACCTAGGTAACTGTACAGGGTTCAGTGGCTCTGAACTCTTCACAATGTTATGGGAAGTCATTAAGCCATGTTTTCACTCTTATCATTTGTGCGTGTGTGTGTTCAGGTCACCTGAGCTGGCCCTTAGCCTTGCTGTAACAATTGGTTTAGTGGTGACTATCAAGGCTCACTGAATAGTTATGTGCTCTGTAAACAGAGATGAGTAACAGTATTTATTATGACTTTGATACAAGACCGTACAATGTAAACACATTCCACTTGTGCTGTTACAAATCAAGCTGCGGAACTATTTACATTGCCTTTGAACGTGTGTGTTTGTTTTGTGAATTTTGTCTGTTTTATGTAGGATATTAAAAAAAGAACATACACACACATTGTGAATTAACTATTTGTATTTGAGCCACATTCCTATAGACCTAGTGGGCCCTTGCCAGCCCAAACGTCTAAACTTGACATGCCAGATGGCTCTAGGACCTAGTTCTCAACCAGTTTCGGTATATTCACATACATTATCTATCAATGACGACACTGATTGGTTAGTTTAGTTGCTACAGTAGCAACAGTGACAAATCAATGTAACACAGTCACATTGATTTTTAGGCTTTTCAGACTAATTCTCACGGCAAGTTAAAGCTCACAGAATCAGCATGGCATTGCGAGGCTATGAACCTCATACCCAGCCACCAAACCAGCCGTTAGAGGCATTGTCTGGACTAGCAGTGCCTTGCAAAAGAGGCCAAGCCAGTTTGGCCACATTCTAGGCATTGGGCAGTTTCTACTACAAGTTCTGAGTTGAAGGGTTTGGTTAAGTATGTTTCCACTGCTACAGTAGGCTTGTGTTCCACACTAGTCTACTGGTGTTGGGTCAGTATATAGTACGTATAGGTAGTGCTTAGCCTTCAGTGATGATAGTACAGTGTGGTTGGTAGCTAAGCAAGTGGTGTGTCCTGAAGTGAACTTTAAATGTGTTTTTTAAAAAGTTCTCAAATAACAATTTAAGGTTGGCCTCTTTTTGATTGTATTTTAGGCCTAGTGCATTAATTCCCGATAGCTGAAAATCAACCTAAGATATGTAAACCAAGAGCTATTGTTCGTATTGCATTACTACTAGACAATAGCCTGTCTGTGTGTTTATCCTTGCTGCTATACAGAAAAAGCATGCTGGGCCTTTTCTAACTGTGTGTGGGATATAGTTGGTAGTTGGGCTTTATGTAGTCTAATGCAGAGGTCTTCGGGGTTCAAAAATACAAATGTCAGAAAATATACATTAATATAAATGCAGCATGTGCTATAAATACTGTATATGAATCTGCCAATTATTTGAATGGCTTAGTTAGTGGCGTACTTTTATACACGGCGCTATTTAGGCTGCCCTACACATTATTGTTGGCCCGGGCCGGCAACTAAATATTTGATACCATATGTGATACATACAGGGTGCGCCGTGTTTCTATCAGCCAAGGCTCAAAAAACCTCTGGTCTAATATGTGTCATCCAATTGTCTGTAGCTGGCCCTGGCAGAGGGAACAATGTCTTAGTTAGTCCCGAGGAAGTGCTCTCTGGGTTCTCTGGGATCAGCTGAGGCGCTGATCTAAGTAAGGTGCATGAATCTGGGGCAGCCCACATCCGTGATGCTGATGTTCACCCAGCAGCCAACATGTCTGCGGAGTCGACACCCAGTTTCACGGCCCCATGCTTGCAGGGCGTGTATATCATATCTATGTCCTTCTGTCTACGGGCTGTCTAGACAAAGCTGTTTGAACCATTCACCGTGCTAGGCTAAGATTAGGTGTGCATAGTGGGAACCTACTGTTACGTGTTAAAGTTGAATTCTCCTTCGTGACAGACCGGATACGCTCATCCACAGAAAATGTCTATAGGTTTGCTCTAGCAGACAACGCTGCAGAAAGTGAGACACTTGCGCACTTAACAGATATTCATTGGGTCAGTATTCAAACTTGCCAAATTGAGCATGCATTGCTAAAGCCTCCCCTCATTTACATTTTCCATATGTGGCTTAACGACACTTCAATTGCTAATGCTAACCATTTGAGGCACACAATGAATGGCCAGCCAAATAACAAACCCTTTGTTGATCGCTCTGTGCTCTTCAACGATGAGCCGTTTTCATAAAGCGGCTCAATCAATTTTTATAGGTAAATGCACTCCTTACATTGCCAGAAAGTAAAGGGTATAAAAGGGGGTAGCCATAGCGGCAGTTGCACTGTATAGCTTGGCAACCATTTAATTATTAAACTTGTGTTGAGCTGCTATGATAAATAAGTATTGGCCTGTCTATCTGCGCCAGACAGTGCCGCTTATGTGAGCTACTTGATGGCTTGCCAAGGACGCTTGGCTTTCTTTTGCTCTACAAAAGCTGTGTGGGGTTAGATTCGGGGGGAGGGGGGGGGTTATAAAGGAAACCTTGGTGTCCGTGGTGTAGTCTAGCATGCAAATAAAGGAACTGTTAGCTGTTAGCGCTTGTTAGCCTTTGTTTTAAGGTCCGATGTTGGGGTCATGGTGTGCTGCAGTTGATAGTTGTTAGAGCTTGGTTTCCTGGAAGGACAGTAACAGGAAACATAGGGATGTGAAACATAGAGGCTTGTGTTCTTTTCTGCATTACACTAACTGCATGCTATGATCATCTTATGTCTATCATCTTATCATCCATGTTGGAGTGTTACTAATTGGGGTTTAATCCAATAAAGACCAGATGAGAGTAATGATCTCATCTGGGGCTATAGACCAATGAGAGTAAGGATATCATCTGGGGCTATAGACCAATGAGAGTAAGGATATCATCTGGGGCTATAGACCAATGAGAGTAAGGATATCATCTGGGGCTATACAGACAAATGAGAGTAAGGATATCATCTGGGGCTATAGACCAATGAGAGTAATGATCTCATCTGGGGCTATACAGACCAATGAGAGTAAGGATATCATCTGGGGCTATAGACCAATGAGAGTAAGGATCTCCTCTGGGGCTATACAGACCAATGAGAGTAAGGATCTCCTCTGGGGCTATAGATACATATCTACCGGTATGTAATAGATGATGATGATAATAATACAAGTGCAGCAGTATAAGAAACTGTTTCCAAAAAATGTATGCTGGCATTCTCCTCATGCCTTACACCCGTTTGACTAATTGCAAGGCCACTCAAAATGTACCGCAGGGTTCAAGTGTAACCTGCACTTCCTGTGTTCCAGGCCAGTCTGTCCATTTGGGGATGGGGGGGTCTTGGAGTCGTGCTGTTCCTCGTCACCTTCGGACCCTTCGCCATATTCTACCTGGCCTTCTATATCTTCTGCTTCATTGGAGGGTGAGCAGCAGAACTCCTCTAGCCCAGTAGCAGTGGGGAACACACCCCCCACCCACCCCCCCCACCCCTCCCTTCCCATATGCCCCTCCAAAGAAAAACATATTGTTTGCGGCTTTACATTTTCTAAATCTAAAGAATTTTTTATTTTAGTTTTCTTACTACATTTTGGGTAAGGGGTCACAGGCTAGGGGCCACTTGATTTAGGGACCCTGCGTAAAAGGAACCCTCACATACATTGGAGGTGAAATATTCCCTAACTTCAAGGCATACTGAGCATACAGTATAATATTCTTTCTCAGCCGTGTTAGCTAGTGTTTTGCAGTATTGTTGTCACATCTCTGTCCCAGGGGTTTTGCTGTCACCCTTCTGTATGGGAAGATCAACTCAGAGAAGCACCTGGAAAAGTGTGAGCACTCGTACCTGCCTCCCACACAAACTGGCATACTGAAGGTTAGCACGCACACAAAACACACACGCAAATAAACACCGATACTGGCACATGCACCAACGCTGTGACCTTGCCAGTACTCATTCAGATGTATATCAGCTTCCTGCTTCGAGGCCCATAGCCTTAATGTTGTGCATATGTTGAAGGGTAATGTAGGTTTAATTGTGCTTTCACACTACCTTAATGGTCTCCCGATTCCACTCGTTCTCTTTATACTCTCTCGGCCTCTCCTGCAGACGCTGGATGAGATGAAGCTTGAGCTGAAGCCCATAAAGATTGACAGGAGACTGACTGGCTCCAGCTTCATAGATGAGCCACTACAGCAGGTATGGATCTGCGTGTGTGTGTGTGTGTGTGTGTGTGTGTGTGTGTGTGTGTACTGTGTGTACTGTGTGTGTGGTGGTGGAGCTCCAGCCGCAGCCATACGACGACCGATTACCGTTTATGTGTTTTGAGGAACATCAACGTGGCTCCCTGTCCACACTGGACGTGTTACTGGATTAGTCTCAACTGACATGTCCTATGCCTTGTCAGCAGTGTAGGGAAAGCTACTCAGGAATTGTAATACGTTACTCACTACTCCTTCAAAAAGTAATGATATTACTTTACTTATTACAGAGTATTAAAAGTAATTAGTTACATTACTATTTACTAGTTACATTACTATATTACTTTCACAATCACTACCCTGCCTCGCCCCTTTGGAAAAACGACAACCTGTGTAGCCAGCTCATTTTAGAATCGAATCCTCTTCATTGGAACAATAATAAACATAGGAGTCAACAATCAGCTAAAGTGAAAACATTGCAGCCTCTCAAACCAGATGATTGACAGGTTGGTTAATTTAGCCTACCCTAAGTTTGCTAGGACCAAAAATCTTGTTCTTGTAATGTAGTAACTATTAGTTACTTGTATTAGTAATTGTAATATTATTACTGTTTTGGAAATAGTAATTAGTTACACTGCTAGTTACTAAAAAAAGTAATAACATTACATTAAGTCACTATTTAACTAGTTACTGCCCAACACTTGCTTGTCAGAGGGAAAGTTGAACTGAAAGGTGAGGTATTGTTGAGCTGGCAGGCCTGCATGAAGTCATATGTCCGTCGTGTGGCTTACGCAACGTCATAATGCAATTCCCCTGCTAGCTTGGCCAAGCTGCTGCTACAGGCTGTAGCTGCACACGTCTCCCTCTTTTATGATGGGCACGTCTGTTACAGCAAACAGGCTTACTGGCCTTTGTACGCTGGCTGCTGACAGGTTTATAAAAAAAAAAAGAAGAAGAAGAATAGAGGCCAGCAGTTAAGTGCCGACCCAGCAGTTTGTGATGGTCAGCTGACACAAGTCACTGCTCTTCATTCCCCAGGATGCCATCTGTTAGGGTTTTTTTTATTTTCTTTCTGGAGTCCCCATGCACCGCTATGCATGCCGATGACATGGTGTAACCCCGCGTGTCATGCTTGTTAGACATAATCTATGGCTTCTCTTAACCCTTTCTGTGTTTTCATTTAATACTGTGTATGAATGTGATCATTACTGGCCTTTACAGACGGAAGATCTGCTTCTGTGGTAGATGGAATTACTTAGAATTAGATTATAATCTTCCTTTGGTCTAAATTGATCAAGTGGCTCAGCTTGTGTGTGTGTGTTTGTGTGCATGTTAGAGCTAATGACAGAGCTAATGATAGAGCTAATGACACGTCATTAGGGTTTCTTTGCTGTACCGTCACAGTTTATAGTTTTAAAGGATGTAAAATGAATATAACTCACTTTAGGTTATTGTAATTGTTGCGTCACCCGAGGCTGGCTTGCAAAAGAATCCCAGAATACTGTAGCATATAACATAATATAACAAACTACTCGCAAATAAACTACACACAAAAAGTAAGGAAATGTGTGGGATCAGCTTGGGTGTGCTGTTTGTGCCAAAGTGACCAACATAACCACGTTGGCTGACACGACAAATGCTGGTTGAAGAATGGGATGCTATCCTACAGCAATAGGAGTGGAGGAGGTGCCAAGATGTTGTGGCTGAGTGTGGTTCTTCCACACGCTACTGACGCTCCTGTTTGTTAAATTAATACATTGTTAGCTTGCCAATGTGACTTGTTTCTTCAGGCATCCAATCCAGCCAACCAGTCAACATCAATAAAAATATTTTTGTCATTGTCAGAGAAGAATTGGCACATTTTTCATGGGCGCAGCCCACATACTTAGCTCTGCTGCTCATCTGTATACAAAAATGAGTAGGAACTAGGAACGGCACAGTGTTTTTGAGGAAGTCGTGTGAACTATGTTCTATTGTTTTGAGTGTGTAGCCTACAGCTCTGTTACAGTTTATTACTTTACAAGGAACACTGGATGTTTTGGTGTTACTTTCACGAGAAAGAACCAGCACATAGGGCCGATTCGGTCGGTTCGCCCGCTGAAGAAAAGCACAGTATCCTACATAGATACCCTACAAGTAAATGATAATCATAAATGGTTCTTCCTGTTTACCAGTTTGTAAATAAAAAGTCAGTCTACTAAACAACATTTCATAACACATTTCTCTTGTCTTAATAGTCGCATCAGACTGGATATTATAGTAGGACAATGATTACATTATCTTAATACACCTCTACTCTAGAGAAGCACGCGTAAGACTAGACGTGGCATGACGTGTCAATTTTATAACAGCGGGTTTCCAACTATCCATATTTTCTGTTTTAATTCTGCTTCAGCGATGATGCTAAGAATGCCAAAGGCAATGCATATTATTAAAATCTACCAGCCTCTAAAGAGAAGTGCCCATAGTTCATACGTGAGGTGATGTGTTATTTGAACGGGAGGTTTCCGACCTTCGCACAGCAACAGAAATAAGGCTATTTAATGTTTCAATTCTGCTGTATTTAGCTGTTCAGCGTGGCAGCTAGCCAATGCCTATTCGGAAAATATTCAAAGTGTGGTTTGCATTATATTGTATTAAAGAAGATCCAACACGCTGGACGCGGCAGTTACAAATTAAAACATTTTTGTCTCGTGCCACACGCGCCGTTGCGACTCCGTCAAGTATAAACGGCTTGAGTCTTAGCTGGCTGGGTGGGGGGCATAACCTGTAACAGCTCTTTTTCCATGTCTTTCACCAATTCGTCTGTCTGTCTGTCTGTCTGTCCTTCTCTACCTCTAACACTGTCATTCCTTTGTCTGTCTGTCTCTCTCTACCTCTAACACTGTATCACTCCTTTATTCTGTTGCCTGTCTCACTGGGTGCTGTGTGTCCCAGGTCATCCAGTTTGCTCTGAGGGACTACATCCAGTACTGGTACTACACTCTGAGCGAGGACGAGTCCTTCCTGCTGGAGATCAGACAGACACTACAAAACGCCCTCGTTCAGTTCTCCACGCGGTAACAAGCTAGCATTCACACGCGCACGCACGCACGCACGCACGCACGCACACGCGCACAAGCACACACACCTAGCTTTACTGTGTCTCCGTCTGTGTAGGTCCAAAGAGGTGGACTGGCAGCCTTACTTTACCACCCGCCTGGTGGATGACTTTGCCACCCACCTGCGTGTCTTCAGGAAAGCCCAGGACCGCCTCTGTGACCGAGAGGACAAGCAGAGTATGGACACTCACACACACATCCAAGTTGGCCTTCACCCATGTGAACTGTTTCAATGACTTCATTATTGTTAATTGGCCTTTGTCTACACTCATTTGATTTAGGGTTGCACCTTACTGACAAAATGTGATATTGACCATGAAAACAGAAATATCTATATTACTTTCGATATTATAAAATATAACCTGCTTATGCATAGGGTTAAACCTAACCCTATGCATTATACAATACATCAAAATAGATTCATAACATAAGTTATGTTTGAACGTTTTCAACTAACAACCGTATTTCCAAGCTACCGAGGAAGCATTCTTTTTGGCCGCTAATGTTTCCTCTTCCATCTCCACTGTTGTTCTCTTCCGCAGCCACACATCTTACTTTTCTATCTAAATCTAACACAACTAACCCACACACTTTACTTTTCTGTCTAAATCTAACACAACTAAGCCACACATCTTACTTTTCTGTCTAAATCTAACACAACTAAGCCAGACATCTTACTTTTCTGTCTAAATCTAACACAACTAACCCACACATCTTACTTTTCTGTCTAAAGCTAACACAACTAACCCACACATCTTACTTTTCCATCTAAATCTAATACAACTAAGCCACACAGCCAACTGACATATCTATCAACAGAATACAACAAAACAACAGAATATTGCATACGTTCTGCAAAATGTTCCATATGATATTGCGGTAAACGTCATATTGTGAATGATATTGAGTCAGTATATTGAGCACCGCTAGCTGACTGCAATAGTGATGGTAGATCACGTGTATGTGTTGCAGTGGTAACTGTATTTTGTATAAAATGGTAGAAAAAAGCAACCTTATTACTAATTTTGCAGAAACAAATGTAGGCATAACGAAATTGAAAATTATTGAAAGTTTGTGATGGCGAGACTTAAGCTGCTTTCACATGGAACATTGGCAAATGGCAGACCGGATATCATGTTAGCGGACGAGAGCGGGACGGCAAAATCACTTGTGGTCGCCGGCAAAAAAATGCAAATGCCGGCAACGGGAAACTGCATGCCGTTGAAAGTTAAAGATGTGTTCCATATGAACACAGCATAAGGTTGTATCCTTGACATCTGCATCCTGTCCTCAGGAGACATGACAGAGGAGCTGGTGGAGTCCTTCTTTGAGGCGGAGGTGGAACTGGAGAGGAAGATCTGTCGAGATGTGGTGTGCACATCGCAGAAAGACGAAGAGGGTAAACACGTTTCTCCCTTAATTCGTTTGTGCTCCAACACACAGACGACCACATTTTAAATAGTTGATTTAGCTAGGAGACGCTGAAAAATGAACCCTTGTGTGTCAGGTTTCTTGCGGGATCTGTGTGAAGTACTGCTGTATCTGTTACTACCTCCTGGAGACTTCCACAACAAGAACATGAGATACTTCCTCAGGGTAGGTGGCATCTAGGTGACAGACACACCATCGGTGTGATAAGTGGCTGATACTCGTGTACATATTTTACGTGCGTTTTTAAAGTGGAATTTGACTGCCAGTAACCAATAACAGCCTGTTTAATGCCACTGTTACCTGTGCAAATAGATTTAACAAACATTCACGATGAAGACATGCTGGTTTTTAACACTACGGGTGTTTGGCAATGCTAGACGTTTAAAACACAAATATTCTGAATTATGTAAATGATGGTTGAATTGCATTGCGCCAGTTCCATTTTCTTTTTTAAAATACGTGGAAAAACCCTTTTCCTTTGCGATGTCAGGGGGTTTTGTCTTGATGCGTTAAGATTGAATCAACTCCCAGTCCAGCTACATAACCACATTCTCCATTAGACTGCACTGGGGAGGGACAGTAAGTCATTTTGCTCTTGGGTTGTGCAGGAGGTGTTGGCCCGAGGTGTGCTCCTTCCGCTGATCAACCAGCTGAGCGACCCAGATTACATCAACCAGTTTGTCATATGGATGGTGAGAGCTGCTGTGCCTAGAGTAGTTTCTTTGTTCAGCGACTATAAAGTAACACCACAAAAAAACAAACAAGCCCGTCGAGTGAACTAACACAACGGGCACACAAATGGCTTACATAATCGGATCATTTGTTCCAGTAATGTATTATTCATGTCTGGAAATAATCATGGAAGCAGTTCAAGTGTGTCGTGTGCATTTAGATCCGTGACTCCAGCTGCAATTACGAGGCCTTCATGAACATCCTGAAGCTGACGGACAAGCCAGCCGAGCTGGAGGCCGTCAAGGACAAAGTTCTGGAGGAGCTGCAGTACCTCCGCTCCCTAGATACTGCTGGAGACGGTTGGCGCGCGCACACACACACACACACGCAATATCATGTTCCTCATGTGTTTCTGGATGTGGTCCTTAGAATTAAATGATTAGATGATGCCATTGATTACTGCTTGTTTATGTGGGCTTTGATTTAAGCCTATTTAAATATGAGCTACATGAAATCTGCTAATGTGGAACACTGGTGAGTGGCGACCCCTCTGGTGATGTGGCGTAATGCAGTCTTTTTAAAAGCAGCTTATTTGTTTGCCTTTCAGCAGACCTTTGTTTGCCTTGTTTTGTCCATGCTATTTGTGTGCCAGTGTCCTGCTACACAGACGGACGCTTCAATTGTATCATTCTCATGTAGTGCTACCGGCTACACCAGGGCTTGGGGAGTGCAGTACAATGAATCATGTTTCCTATCATTTACTTGTTGTGTCCCACAGACATCAATGTAATCAAGAACCAGATCAACAGTCTGCTGTTTGTGAAGAAGCTGTGTGAGACTAGGATCCAGCGGTTACAGTCTGGCAAGGTGAGAGCTAGAGCCCGCACCTAGTATGAGTCTGTGGTACTGTACTCAAACTTTGGTGAACGTGTGTGTGATGTCAAACACATCAGTTGCTCTTTTCCTGAATGTGTTTAAGGCAGAGAACATACTATATCTACTCTGATGTTTTATGCTTATCATGTTAAGAGCACATGCATCCGATTAACGTTTAGTTTACAATGTTTAATTTAGCCGTCGACATACTTGGAAACAATTTACAGTATTTGACGTAGGCCTGCTATTACATGTCAGCTTCCGTCTCGTTTTGTGTCCTGCCCGGTCTCCTAGGAAGTGGATGCATTGAAGCTAGCGGCAAACTTCGGCAAGCTGTGCATCATCCCACTGGACCACATCCTCGTCCACAACATAGCCCTGCAGTTCTTCATGGGTACGTCCACAGACCCTCACACTACACTGCTGCCCGTTGCCCATATTCTCCAGGGTGTTTGAGTGGTTTTAAATACCCCAGAACATATTTGCTAACTTCTTGGATCTTCTCTGGCATCTCGGTTGAGGCTGGGAATATTGAACCTGGAAATGTTCAAAAGCTTCCATAGCTGAAGCTGCGGCAGAGAGCTGTGGTCTCAAAGTCTTAGAGGGGGTAACCCTCGAACACCGTGGTGGTTGCCGGTGGTCAGGGAAGCTGTCTGACTGAAGAAGGAGGCCTTTTGCGATATGCTGTCCCGGAAGACTCTGGAGGCGGCAGCGCTTTGCTACCCAGCCCTAAGGGCTGCAGCATCTGCCGTAGCAGAACCAAAGCAGCGGGTGTGGGAGAGCTTCGGAGAAGCCCTGGAGAAATACTTTTTTTTTTCTGGGAAAACCGTCCGCCACCTCAGCAGCGGCAAGCAGGGAACCATCCAAGCTGTGTACAGTAAGGATGGGACGCTGTTGACCTCAACTGAGGAGGTAATTGAGCAGTGGAAGGAACACTTTAAAGAACTTCTGAATGACTGACATTCTCTCTATGGGAGAGACAGAGCTGGAGGCTGATGAAGGATTATCCTCAATTTCCCTAGGGGAGGTCACAGAGGTAGTCAAACAACTCCACAGTGGCAAAGCCCCGGGGATTGATGAGATCCATCCAGAAATGCTAAAAGCTTTGGATGTGGAGGGGATTTCTTTGATTACACACTTCTTCAACATCCTCTTCACGCTTGTGATATTCATGGACAGGAGATCGATATGTAGTCGTGGTGGTCTGGGGATCTCATTGCCTCGGAATCCCCCAGTCAGAGTTTGCTATTGTGGCTCGGGAATGGGAAGTTTGTGGTCCCCTGCTGTAGCTGCTGCCCTCGCAACCCTAAGTGCACTCGAAGTGAATGAAGAGGGGTGGATGGAAATGTACTAACACACAATACATAATGTACTGTATATTTCATCTCACTCTTTCCGGCCTGCTACTGTAACTGTGTCAGCACTGTGTCAGAAGCTTCTTGCTCTCTCACGATGTTGTCACAGCTGTATGGATCGAATAACATTGCCATCTGTGTAAATAACACCCGACTAAACACAACAGACCCGCAGCTTTCTATCACGCACAATACATGCTACAGTAGAACACACTTTTAACTATAAGCAAATATAAACGAGGCAAACAGTGACCTGTGGCGATATCAAAGCATAGCAGACAGTTGTATTGCAAGACTGAGAGAACGATGCTTGGCACACAATAGGGAACATAGCAGTGTGAGCCAGAATGTGCTTCAGTTAAAGGTATAAGCTATTGCAAGCTAATTGTCCTATCCCAAGCCCCTTTTTGCATGTCTTTCGATAACAGTTTATAGAATCTGACGGAACCTCCCGTCAACTATGTTTTCTGTATTAGCTTTCTATGGTGTTTTGTCCCACCTAGTTACAGTAACTAGGTAGGACGAGTGAAAGGGGGCAGGGCTTGGCATAGGTCAATTGTAAGCTAATACACTCTGTCATATTCACCAAATATCTCCTAGCATTCCGCTAGCTTAGCGTTCTCTGTACGTAGTCTACGTATATTCTGACACTTCTACACAGCCCTGGCTCCATAAAGAATAACATAAACAAAGTGGCAAACAGCGCACACATCAACAAATATGTAGTCCTACGCTTTCCTTCACAATGCGCTACGACGTGTGCTGCTTTGGTTTGAGCTAGAAGTTAGCGGGCGTTCTCGTTGTGGACCCTGCCTTCTAGCAGTGTGGGAGTTTCCAGTGTATTAAGTGTCAGTGGTGGTCCCTCCAGACTTCATGCAGGCTGCGGGGGCCCAGGCGGAGCTGTTCTTCTGGCTGACGGTGGAAGGCTACAGGGTGACGGCCCAGCAGCAGCTGGAGGTAATGCAGGCCTGGCAGGAGGACGGCACCAGGCAGCCCAGCGCCACCAAGGGCCTGCTCAGGGCCGCCGCTCTGGGAGTCTACGAGCAGTACCTCTCTGACAAGGTAGCCTGGAGCTCACCTGTACCATTGTGATAGGTGGAGATGATAGCTTGTGATTATCATCATCCCACTGACCCTCACTCGCCCTTCCCCAGGCATCCCCCAGGGTGCAGGTGGATGAGGGGTCTGTCACAAGGCTGGGAGAGAAGCTGCAGAATGAAGACCCCACGGCAGACATATTTGACGAGATCCAGAAAAAGGTGCTGCTTGTGTGTGCGTGCACGCGCGTTGTTCATATTCGAGGAAGAGTTCGACTTGTATTCGTGCTTCCCACCGCCATACCGAGCCTTGTGTTTTGAACGTGTAGTGACATCACGCCTACTGATGTCACTAGTGTGCTCCCTCCCTCTCAGGTGTACGACATGATGCTACGTGACGAGCGCTACTACCCCTCCTTCAAACAGAGTCCTCTGTACGTGCGCATGCTAGCTGAGCTGGACATGCTGAAGGAGCCCAGCTACAGGGGATCTGATGACGGGGACGGAGGTGTGTCATCAGAGACAGTCTAGCTAATACATACATACATACATACATACACACCATATGGTAGCTACAATATATATCCATTTTGTTGTAGTAAGCTGGTTGTTAATGGTTTGCCTTTTAACACTGTTCACATGCTGGTTACTCCGCAGAATCCTTCAATGGCTCTCCCACGGGAAGCATAACCCTCGTAAGTCTACCTCATTTCCAGTGTTAGGGTTCCCATGACACACTGAGATACTGTAGGGACATGTATTGGGAATGCGCTGGTGTGGTTATTACTTGGACTAAAAAGGGTTGCGGATAGGTTCCGATGTTGCTGTTGGGTTATAGCGGGCTGATGCAGGACCAGCGTTGATTATGCAACAAGCTTTGTTGACGCGCGATGGTTGAATCTTGGTGTGTTGCTATTTCAGTCTTTGGACGACCTATCCAACTCATGCCATGATGACACTATGCAGCTTCACGCCTTCATATCTGAAACAGGTACACACACACGCACACCCACATACACACACACACGCACACATCTCATGCCACCTCCCTGTAAGAGGAACATTTACATAATTAATGCAGGAATATATTTAATGGAATGTTTGACTTGCTTTCAATATCTATGTGCGGTTATTAGTTTATTTATTCTAGTCTGATACATTATTTATATTTGTCTTATTCCCTCTCCACATTTAATAATTCTTTAAGCATGTGTAACAGTTCTTTTATTACGCTGACAATGACCGGTGATTTATGGCCAGCTTAATATTTCAGTATTGATAACACAAGCTGTGAACATAATAAATGCTACATGAATATGTAACAGCTGGCTGGCATAGCCAGCAGGAAGCCCGTGCATGTGCAGGAAGTCCGTGCATGTGCAGTGCCTTATCTGCACTATGGCTGAGAGTCACTTCAGTAAGACGTCTGAGGGAATGACACACAGTAGTCAAGCATACCTCACGGCTCACCTTACTGATGGATTATGCAGACCAAAGCAACAGGAGGGATATGTGACTGGGTTTAAGAGACGTTTGCCGTACGGCTTCTAACCTAAGCGCTTCTGCCACGGCGATGTGGGTCAGTAGTAGAAACGCATTGCTGCAGAACGCGCTCTTATTGACGGTCGCCTCAGTCTTTAAGTAAGCCAATGAGGTCAGATCTGTTGTACGTGTGTTTACAACACAGTTATGCTGTAAGTGTCCCCACAGAACGGTCTCTGAGTAGTAGTGCTTAAGCG
>JAODLL010023066.1:0-25253 GCA_026546735.1 Forbesichthys agassizii
CACCCTTCATGACCATAGGTGAGGGTAGGAACAAAAATTGCCCGGTAGATTGAGAGCTTTGCCTTCCGGCTCAGCTCCATTTTTGTCACAATGGTGCGATAAAGTGATTTCAATACCGCTCCCGCTTCTCTGATTCTCCGGCCAATCTCCCGCTCTACAGTCCCCTCACTCGCGAACAATACCCTGAGGTATTTAAACTATTTCAAAACTATTTAGCATTGAATATTGCCAGCTAATAAAATCTTTGCTTAAGGAACCATACAAGTACTCATATAAAATCAAAGGCTTAGTGGGAGATTGAGACTGACATGGTGATTAACACAAAACAGCAGAACATCATTCCAGTCTCACCAGCTGTACAGGATGATAATTGGCTGTTACAGTTTGTTGATTATAATAAATTGACATGTTGATAACACATATGCAGTATTTCAGAATGCCCTTGATTATAGCATTGTTAGTGAGTGTGGTGGTGCTTATGGGGTATCGCGTCGCTCTGAGACGGGGGCAGTATGAGGCTGGGAGGGGGAAATCACAATATACTCACTACAAAAAACTAGACCACTGCACAAGTACATCTAGGAAGTCGTCCATCAAAACTGATTGGTAAGTTCAGTTGCTACTCAGACATATTCGCAATTAAGCTTTCCAGACATTTTCTTGCATGAAATGTAACTTAAGTTTGTGAGATCTGGGTGGTCTTGTGAGACTAGGAGTGCCACTGCCTTGAGCAAAAAAATACTCCTTAGTCTATGAAACATTTAATTTGATTTCAATATTTTGTCTTAATTTATTAGGACGACATCTTGGGGAAAAAGTCGCAATCCATATTCTATCCAACATAGTAGACCTAGATGTAAAATGAAAACCAAAATCATTAAAATAAGATTACATTAATACAGTTATACTCATTTTAATCAGTTAGCAGGCTCCTCCCATACACACATTTCATTTGCATATTGTGATCACAGATAAAAAGCAATTCAAATATATTTTTCATATACAGTAGGGTACAATGGTCATGAACTTTGCAAGGTCATCACATCTGCCCCATCATTATAAACATGGTGAACGTCAAAATAAACAAATATGCAAACATACAATTATGAAAACATGAATAACTTACATTTTAATTGTGTATCTTTTGTCTCTATTATTGCATTGCGTTATCATTAATGCTACTGTGAAGCACTTTGTGACGCATGTCTTAATTACATGTTAATAGTTTCAACAAATGCTTTTAAATAATATTATTCAAAACATTCAAGCAACGTACACCAAACGTAAACAGAATAACCACTCAATCCAACTACTACTACGATGTAGACAAAATAATAATACCGTATTTTCCGGCGTATAAGACGACCCCCAACTTTTCTCGTATTCGGGACGCGTTAAGTCACTTCTTTCCACGAATCCTGGTGAGTGGATTTTCTTCTACCGTACTCGTACAGTGCCGCCCTTGCTGCTTTCATACGGTCGCAGCATACGGTGGAGCTCTGTTTTACTCCGTCTTATACGCCGGAATAAACGTTAAATAAAAAACTCATACATACTTGATATTAGCTTGTGAAATGTTCACTATAGACACCCTTCCCATTCCGCTGTGTTAATGTTGAGTGTTGAGACCTATTCCATATTTAATACATACGTTGGTTGTTGATGATTTGATGTGCTGTTGGAGAACTACTCCAGAAGAACTCCAGAAGGGCCAATACCTAAATAAACAATAAGGTTTCTCACTGTAGTGTGTGTACTATGCAATACATATAAACAAATCCCTGCCCCGGGCTTATCAGTGACCTATGTCCATGTAATATTAGCAGTCTTTAATGGTAACCATTTCAACAGAGCTCTGTCACAAAAGCACTGCTTCTCCGGACCAATCAAGCGGTCACGTCCTGCCTCGGGCCCTCCCTCATTTACCACATCGTCTGCAAAGGCATACAAGCCAACGGACCCATCGTGAAACCCCACACTCACACAGAGCTGGTCCCACCAGAGCAAGATGGACGGTGTCTTGGGCAGACACAACCTCCCCACACTCCCTCCGTCTGCTAGCCGCGTCACGCCGAGGACCGGCTTGGCGTGCAGCTCGCAGCAGACGCTGCCGCCGCCGCCGTCCAGAACGGCCGGCGGCCAGCAGACGTAGGCAACGTAGCAGCCTCTCCCGTCCAGGCAGGCCTCGGAGACGAGACCCTCCGCTCTGACGCAACACAGTCTGGCCCGTGGCAGGTCCAGCAGCGTGATGACGTCGTTGTCGGTGGACACAAGCGCGTAGCTACCGTCGGCGGAGGCTTGGAAGACCTCCGGGTTGCAGCGGAAGGTGTGGGGGAGCTGAAGCTGCCTGCACAGCGTCTCCTCGGCTACCTTCCAGGTGTAGACTGCGCCAGAGGCGGCCATCACCAGCACGTAGTCCGGGTGATCGGGAAGGGTGTGGAACGCCACCACGTGCTCCGAGCGGTCCGCGCAGGAGAAGCGCTTGCTGATGGAGCCGCACCACAGACTAGCGGCCAGCAGGTCGCCACGGTGACAGCCGATCAGGAAGGTGCTCTTTGGGGACACCCGGGCACCAGTCAGGTGCAGGTGTATGCGGCAGACGACGGCGCCACTGGCCAGCTTCCACACCTGGGAGAGCCCTGTTTTGGAAAGGCTCACGGCGCAGTTCCCGTTCGGCGCGACCAGCACGTCCGTGATTCCGTCGCTGCGGATGCGGAGGGTGTTCTGCCCCGTCTCCGCCTGCCAAACGTAAACGTCCTCTCCCGAGAGCGTCACCAGATGGCCGCCATCTTGGGAGAGGCACAGTTTCACTACAGGGTCACCGTGCACAAAATGTGCGTCCGGTGTCCCTTCTCGTAAACACCAGCGCCATACTGTCTCTGACCCATCAGTGGTGTAAAACCTCTCCCCTGCTGGTTCAACCACAATGTCCCGCATTGCAGAAGACATTTTCGGGGCCATCCCTGCCGCACATATCAGCTCAGAGTCCCAAAGTGTGAGGCGGCCATTTTGAGTGACGGACACGATATCGGAGGCCGTTCTGAAGAGCGTGAAGAGCTGTGCATCGGTGCCCGTGTCCAGGGAGAGAACACACTCTCCGCTTAAAAAGCTCCACATCAGGACCAGCGAGGAGGACTCTAGTGTAGCCAGGAAGTAGTGCCCCTCCGGGACCAACACAGCCTGGCTGAATGCCCGTCCTGTCGGAGCTAAGAACTGCTCACACAGGCTCCACGCACACGTGTCCCACACTGAGACCCGGTGGGCTTCGCACACCAAAACGTTGTTCGTGTCAGCCGAGTAATCCACACCGAGGACACTGGGATCAGGGTCGCTCCTGCTAAAACACTCTTTCACTAGGTTAGGTGGCCCCGTTGTACACGCCACGTCCCAGAGAGTTATGTTTCCCGCTGCGTCTACACACGCCATTTCCGTCTCGTCTTCACAGAAAATCAGCGCCTTGACGGCACTTTGACTTGTGTTTGAACAAGCCCCAATCAGGCCGCCGGTGTTCAGGTCAAATATAAACACTGCGCCACATTTCTGACCACAGTAGACGCGACAGCCATCAGAGGAGCAAACCAAACAACTCGCAGAGCTCTGACATTGAATATGAGTCACGGGTTCACCTTTGCACAGGTCATAGACACTAACGGTGCCCTCGTCTGTCCACCAAACGCATGCCTTCTCCTGACACGCAGCAATGCCCGCGAACTGAAGACCTGACTGTCTTGTTCTCGGGGGCACTTCAAGTTCTAGAAAGATCTCTGGGCCAGTTACATCCCACAGAAGGAGCTTGTGGCAGCGAGTGGAAAGCAGCACGCATCTGCCGCCGGTCCTCACGCTGACAAACGCCAGTTGCTTCTGTTGGTGACTAAGGGACAGCTCCTGGACCTCCTCGCCCTCTGAGCGCTTCCACACCCAAGCCGAGCCGTCCGACATAACCCCCACCACGATCTCTCCACACTCCATCCCAGCCACCGCCGCCACGACAGAACTCCCTCCGGTTGTGGCGGTCTTCCACTGAGCGGAGGGAACAGCGGAGGGAGCCGGGCAGAGCAAGACCCTCGCCCCGCCTCCTCTCTTTCCCCTCTCCAGCGCGGCCTCCTCGGCGTAGCCCTCCAGCCCCGGATAGCACACCAGGTAAGGCAGGAGGTTCGCCTCCATCACCGCTGGCAGCTCCAGAGGGGAACCGCAGAGGAAGCATGCGCACGTCTTGAGTATCCAGGCCAGCAGGGCTCGCGCCCGGGGAGAGGGGAGCTGCGACCAGCCCTCCCTGCCCTCCAACACGGCCACCAGGTCAACCAGAAGCCCTGACCGCACCATTGCCTGGTGGAACTCCAGTGACATCACAAAGCTGCACTCTAACTCCGCCCACCTGCCGCTCTCTCGCATGTGATGGGGAAACTCTAGAAGCTTCCTTGTGTTTACTCGGCCTACGTCGTAAGCAGAGGGTGAAGGATCTACAGCGTCCAAGATGGAGGGCTGACTCAATGCTTGTCCGGCTACGCACATCTCTGTTTTGGCAGCAGCGGAGAGCACTGCAGTGGCTACGCTGGCTCCTGTTTGCTGAGACAGCGGCTTGACGCGTCCAACGGCCGATCGGCT
The DNA here is from genome assembly GCA_026546735.1 of Forbesichthys agassizii. Lineage (NCBI taxonomy): Eukaryota > Metazoa > Chordata > Actinopteri > Percopsiformes > Amblyopsidae > Forbesichthys > Forbesichthys agassizii. The sequence continues at coordinate 4,606 of JAODLL010023066.1, forward strand.
GCTGAAGAAGTCAGCCATGGCTGAGTGCAGCTCCGCTCTCCTCTCGTCGCCGACCAGATACCTCCTGCCCACCACCAGCGCAAAATGCCTGCTCGTCCAGGTCAAGACGTGCGCCCCAGCCACGGTTCTCCTGACCAGGAACCTCCTCAAGTCCAACAGGAGTCTTTCCACGGCCACTTCCGGTACTCTCATGCTGGAGGGGGGCAGGGGGTCATCCGGATGCATGTAGCCAACCAGCACCTCATCGTCGCAGGACAGCAGGTCTGAGAGCTCGGCCTCGCTGAGCCCGGTCCTGGAGAGCGTCAGGTAGGAGAGGGCGCAGCAGACCAGGCTGTAGCCATGCCTCTGCTCCAGATGGTCCAGCAGTGAGGAAATGGAGGCGTGGACGCCCTCTGGTAGCCACGCCTCACACACGTCTGAAGCTAGAGAGGTGTCGGAAGCACTAACGTTAATGTCTGTTGTGGTTGTGGGACAGTTGACAGATCCCAAGCCCCGCCCCTTTTCACACTGTCCTCCAATAACAATTGAGCAAGTTTGTAATCTGACAGAACATCCGTCAACTGTCTGTTGTCCTGTTATAGCCTACTTTGCTGTTGTGTCCAACCTAGGTAACAGTAACTAAGGTGGGCAGAGCTTGGAATCGGTCAATCGTTTGGCTTAGTAGCATACATACAAAACAGTACAGTACATTTTGCTCTAAGTAGATTTTAAGGGTAATTTATATTTTATGTTTAGTCTTTGTGGTTTTAATGAATAATAAACATGTTTAATTATTATCGAAAGTATCAGAAACTGTATTGTTTTGTAAAGTGTTTCATAACAATGTGTTCATAACATCTAACAGATTGTGTTTATAATTGAAGCGGTATAGTGTATTATAAAGCTCCTATACTAGCTAGCTGCTTGCTCAGTGTATTATTCAGTTTTTTAAATGTTCTGCTTATATATAGAAAAGTGTGTCATTGTATACTATACAGTATATCTTATATATGTTAAAGACTATACTGTAGGTTCTTTACACTGTAAATTAGGAACACAAAGTGGTACAGACTGCACACAACAACATCCTAGCCTCCTCAATGCATTTTCAATGTATGGGGCTAAGCTTCTGAGGGAGCACCCTCAGAGCATTGAAGGGAAAGGTGTTTTTGTTTTGAGTTGAGTTGGAATTTAGCAAGCGTTCTGGAAAATTACCTAGTACAGCTGTAAGTGGTTTCATGTTTACTTTTACTGGAAAAAGTGTGTGTGTGTTCACATGGAGGCATGCTGTATATACCTGAGCTCCAGAGCGACGTGTGCTCATACAGCAGGTGGCAGTAGAGAGGCAGGGAGCAGGAGGTCAGCGCCCGGTTCACCAGCACTTGCTGGCCAGACGTGATCTTCCTGGATGAGCCGGCCAGCAGAGCCGCCAGCATCCCGCCCAGACGTCTCCTCTCGACGGAGACCAGCTCCACGCACGCCCACCCGGCCCCCGCCTCCTCCCCCTCTCCCTCCCCGGACCCCCGGAGGGGCCCGGCTCGTTGTGGGTAACGTAGTCGGACGGCGTCCAGGACGAGTGCGCTTCTCGTGGAGACGGCGAGGATGAGTTTGACGTCAGGAGGGAGCGGGGAAGGGAGGCACCCGACGATCTGGTTGCCGCGGTCAGCCTGATCGAGGCCGTCCAGGAGGAGCACAGCGGGGCGTTGGCGGGAAGGCAGGTGGGAGAGGAGGTAGGTCAGGTGCTCCTTCAGCTGACCCAGAGAGGCACCGGGGTCGCTGGGCGGGCGGACGGGGTCCGGCTTGGGGCTACGCACCGCGGGGTGCCCGTAGCTGTGGGCTATCTGACAACACAGGCTGCTCAGCAGACGCTTTGGGGACAGGTTGATTGACAGGTTGGTGAAATAAGGTATCACCACGGGAGATCTGTCAGCGAGCCATGCCTTCATCTGAGTGGAGAGAGAGAGAGAGAAAGTGTGTTGTAGTACATTGATACATTGATGGAGATGCAATTCCGTGTTTGTGCGTTTGAATGGAACACATGCTTCAACCTGTTCTGCACAGTGTGCAAGCAGTACTGTTCTCCCCGCGCACGGTCCCCCTGTCACCACTAAAGGGCAATGCAAGTCTGTCTTCAACACATAGGACTTGACCTGCACCCAATAAAAGCAGTCGTTGTGTCATTACAGGTATTCCTGTAAGAAATTATGACAATGGCATTTCATCTCCTTTAACCTCCTCGGTAGAAACTTACCTCTTGTTCCTCTGGCCGTGTGATGTCATAAAGACACGACAGGGCGTGACTCAGCTCATCCTGGTCGGCCGCCTCCCCGGCCAGCACGTCGTAACAGGCGTCTGCGGTTTCCGTGTCGATGAAACCCTCGATCAAGCCCAGGACATCGGAGTGCACCTGCTGGCAGAGGTGTTCCGCGTAGGTCCGCCTCCTTGCGGACGTGTAGCCATGGCGACGGTCGCACTCGGTGGCCATGGTGTAGACCGCGAGCTGGCGGGAAGTTATGAGGTCAGAGAGGAAGTTGTCACAGAGCTGGGACATCAGCAGGTCAGCAGGGGGCGCTGTTTCGTGGCCGTGCAGCAAGGTGGCAGACTGGGCGGGTGGAGATACAGGAGAAGAAGACGTCATCCACTATGCCAGGGGTTCTCAAGCTTTTCAGCTCGCCACCCCCCAAATGAACAGTGCCAGAGACTCACGACCCCCGCTATCTCCAGAGGTGGTAGAAGAATAACAGCCATGTTATTATTTGATAGTATTTTATTACAGGCTAGTAGAATACATCAAAGTAATGTATAAACTGTACTACTAACAATTATGGCTAAACTATGTCATTTTAATCATTTAAAATTGTTATTTCATTTCTGAAAATCATATTGTGACCCCCTCCTATGGGTCTCGCGGCCCTCCGGGGGGTCCCGACCCCCAGTTTGAGAACCACTGCTCTATGCTATCCGTCCATCCGTTCTAATATCTCCATTGTTTGTTTGTAATGTTGATTAAAACAAAAAAAGCTTTGCTTTTGACTCCACCCACTGCACAACTATGAAAAATGCTAAAACATAAGTCAAGGAGCTGAGTGGGGTGGGGGGGGGGGCTGAGAGAGGGAGGTGGGGGTGGCTGAGCGGGGGACCCCCATTCACATAAATTGATTTTAATGACACACGAGCGGACCAAGTGTATTGTTAGAAACCAGCAAGTCATATCGCGATACTTAATAGACCTGACCATTAAAGCCATTTTAGACCATAAAACACAGATTTTTATAATAACAGGAATTCTGTCAGCCTCGGGGAAGACCCAGGACTAAGTGGAGAAATTATATCTCCACACTGGCCTGGGAACGCCTCGGGATCCTCCAGTCAGAGCTTGCTAATGTGGCTCGGGAATGGGAGGTGTGGGGTCCCCTGCTGAAGCTGCTGCCCCCGCGACCTGACTACGGATAAGCGGATGAGGATGGATGGATGGAAGATGGAATTCTGTCAATATTAACACAATAATGTATGTGTCTCATCACAGTGCAGTCTAATTATTTAGTTTAAAGCTGAAGAAAACCCAATTTAGGATGCAGTTACACTAGAACTGAACTCTCAAATAATTCCTGATTTCAGTCACAATAAAGTATTTTATTAGGATTGCAGCTCGTTATCTTTGGAGGCCCTTCAATGTGCATACACGGAAGGGCGTTAATGGCAATTTCAGTCATTCTCGAGAAAGCAAAACAATATCCCCCTGAAAGCCTTAAGGCAGGGAGAGCTGTAAAACACCCCCACAGGATACTATTGTGGAATTCTGCCAGAAAAAGACTCATGGAGACATTCTAGGTTGTATTTTATTAGCCTAAAGAGACTATCACATGAGCAGGCTGCATCCAAATGAAGGTGCAGTGTTTCTGCTGCCTCCCCTTCATTCTTATAACAGTCACTCAAAGTCCTTATTGGCAAGTCTGTCCACTCGGCAGCCATCTTTGATACACCACCGGGCAGTTATTAGGTGGCTTTGGCTATTTTGCCCCAAAATAAGGTTTAATAATCCATTTTCCCTAATGTGCAACAGTCGGCTTGCTCAGTGCAGCCACACGATCGTTAAACAGGTTAATGCAGGGGGCAGGTAAGAAGAAGATATAAATGTACCTCCCATTGTTATATGCCATAAGTGAAAGTTTCCTTTACAGCATATAGAGTGTGTGCTTCACTCTTCCTGGGTCATGTCTAGGGCAACTTCCTTAAACTGCCGTTCCTGATTCACCCTAGTTCATTTCGTAGGCGGCTACAAGCTGATCGAGCTGTTAGTTCCATTTCTTTATCAGGGTGTCTGCGCGTAATACTGACAACCCAATCTGGTCAATACTGCTGATAGGCACACGTATTCTTCATTATGCCCTCACGTATTGTACTGTGAATATTTTACATCACAGTACAGAACAGAGACAGAGGGCAGACAGACAGACATAGCTTAAAGGAGGGGCTTGGGGAGGTGGTGGGTTGTGAAGGGGCTTGCAGAGGAAAGGGCAGGCTCAGGCCGCATTCAGACATAACTCATTCTTTTGATTAAAAGCGCCGGCCTTGGCATTTTTCATGTAGGAAAAAAAGCAGCTGAAATGGTTGTTATGGGAAACACAAGGTCTCACTATGCCGCTTGTGATTGGTCAGCTGTCAATAAAGCGGATTACGTGGGGTGTTTACTCCAGAGAAGTTGAACTTTTTTCAACTGAAAAAGTAGACCAGAGCTGCTGGCGAAAGTACCCGTGGTAGCGTGTAAATTAAGCGCCCGTGGCGGTTTTAAAAACACGGTCCGCTCCATAGGGATCCCTTAATCCCATTGCAGCCTCAAAGGGCTGTACAGCCTACATGTCACATGTAAACAAACAACACCTCCTTAACGTGCTCCTCTTCGCAGGCAAGGAAAAACTTTGTAATTATTTTAATTAATTAAAAGCCCCAACCCTCATGAGTATATAGCCTGTTTTCTCTCTACATCCTATGACCTTTAAATAACTTGGTCAATCAGCTTAATTATTAGCCAGCACAGAACCAGGCTTTAAAATCAGTGTCTTAAAACAAATGAACAATTTGTTATTATCTTATCACCTCATAAAAACATTTCCACAGTAAAAGGCAGCAAGGCATTTGTGCTTACTGATGCTAAAACTAAACCAAAATATCTACCACATAGGCTTATTTGAACTAATGCCTAGGCTCAATTTGCAGTAGCACGATGTTGCCAAACAAAGTAGAGTTTCAATCAGTCAATCAATCAATCATATTCATGCGACATGGTGCCAATGCACTTTACATTATAAAGAATATCCCCAACAAGCCGGGCCTACCTGGCTGGGCTGCAGGGTCTGTGGTGGGGTGTGTATGCGCATGTCGTGCCGCTCCTCTCTCTGGCCAAGCGCATTAAGGACCCTGTGCACGTAGACCAGGCAGCGGCCCGCCGTGCCACCGCTGCAGCGCTCCAGAGCGAACCGCAGGTCGGAGTCAAGGGCTGGGGAGGAGAAGCATGCCGTCAGTCAGTCAGTCAGTCAGTCACAGACAGACAGACAGACAGACAGACAGACAGACACACACACACACGTAGTGTTGGTCACCTGATCTGTAGTAGCTGACGCAACTGTCTGGGGTCAGAATACCCTTCAGAACACACCGACTCACAGCGGTGTAAAACACCCTCCTCAACTCTTCATCCTTATCATTCACCCTTCCCTCCCTTTCCTGGTTCAAGAAAAGTAGAAAATATAGGTTAAAATAATATGATATATTATATGTGTATTTTACACCTATAATATGATATATTATATGTGTACTTTACACCTATAATATGATATATTATATGTGTACTTTACACCTATAATATGGTATATTATATGTGTACTTTACACCTATAATATGATATATTATATGTGTAATTTACACCTATAATATATCATAATATAGGTGTACTTTACACCTATAATATATATCATAATATAGGTGTACTTTACACCTATACAGTATTTCTCAATCGCTTAAACACAATTTCTCAAGACGGTAAGCACAAACATCACAACAGTAAAAATGTTTACCACACTATGTTTCACCTGCAAAAGGCCATAATTTACTCAAAATGTTAAACTCATTCTTCTTCAAATGAAACTATTTTGTCAATGAGTACACCACTTACACCAAATGATATATTTTGCTTATTGCTTAAACAAAGGCACATACAATGCTAAATATATTTGTCAAAATGGCCTTCACTAGTTAAATAGTGTATGTGGCACAAAGTACTGCAATTCTAAATAGAAATAGTTTCTTAAAGCATTACATGCAAGCATGTACTGTAGAGAAGTACAATGAGATACTGACATACATACTGACACTGTAAATGATAGGGGACATTACAGTACATTTCAATGCTGAAAATAAATTGTTAATTGGATTAAGAAATAGATTTTTATGAGATCCTGAGTGCTTGGTGTATTGTTTGATCTTTGTACTATTTTGCATGTAAGGATGTGTCCATATGTATAAATATTTGTGGGAGTGATGGCAATCAAATGAGAAATGGCATAATCCATTTTTATTAGGGTGACTTACTGTAATCAATTGGTTTACACAACTGACATTTGTGTTTGCCAGTTTGTATGAATGTACTTTATATCAGCAGTATGTTTTGAACAAGTTATTTCATGTTGTGGGATTTGTGTGTACAGTTTTGAAAATGTGTCTTTCAGAAATTGTGATTGAGAAATACTGTAAGCAAAACATTTCTCACAATTCTCAAACAACATTCTGCAGCTTACATTAGATGACAGTTGTGATAGAATGCCAGGGACTGTCCAATCTCACAATTTTAAAAATAACCTTATCAGCTTACATTCCATAAAACTTCTACTTCTACAGAAGGTCAGAACCTCTAGGGGAAGAAAGCCAAATACAAAATACAGCTTAAGACTCCAGGCACAAAAACATCTAAGTCCATGACGAAAAAATGTAATTATTAATTAAAATTTGCGATATTAATTCGTTTTCTATTTTTGACTTCAAAATGTCCCCTTTAAAAGGTTATTTGTCACTGAATAAATGTCATATTTTCCAAAAATTTAACTTTATTACATTAACCATTTAAAAATAGTAGAAAGAAAATATGTCAGATGGACTTTAGAAATCGAAGGTACAGTTAGAGTCTATACCACATGGGGGCAGTATAAGGAGAGGTGTGAGACAGGGAAAGAAGAGGACTGGAAATAAGGCATACTAATTGAATATATGTTTTGTGCTTCGTTAAACAACAGCAGTCTACTGTATTTATTGCTGTAAGCCACATGAGAAGAAGCTGCGTGTACTACCGGCTGCAGGCAGTAGGAGGCGGGTATTATGTTTTCGTCTCTCTGGTATGCCTCCTCCAGGACGCGGGTACTGTCGCCTGCCTGCTGACAAGCTTGTAGGAGCTGCTGGAATTCTCCCACCTCCACCTGCACGGGCAGACAGCCACTTCCATACTGGTATCCAATCAGGGCCTGCAGCACCACCACGTGGATACAAAAGGAATTACATAAACGTGTGTGTCAAGTTCGTGATACAGACCGTGTTAATCTTGTGTGTGAGCTCCATTTTGATTTGGCTGCAAGTATCGTCTCATCTGTTACAGTCTGTTATCAAGGTTTTCTAAGATGACGACTTCAACATGCATCCACAAATTGCCTTCGCTTGAGAGGTTTAGTGTATAGTTCTAATGTTCTATCGGTTGGAAGACATTTTAGTCGTAGGATATCTGCAAATTGGAACCAAAAAACCCGCAGGCCCTGCGTGACACCAGGGAAAACCCCTCATCAAGGTCAATGGTCCAAAACTCAGACAGTGTCTCCTCCCCCCTGTAGTGAATACACCTCAGTATACATCAAAACTATCCAGAACACTCTTATCACAAAAGGCCCATTCGCGGGGGTTGAGTGGATGAAATTCTTTAACATATCCCTCCTCCTCCTCCCAAAACACAAACACACACATCTTGACACCACGATGAACTGTTAATGATCCTATTTCTCTCTGCCAGTCCACAGAGGTAACACTGCCCATGTATATTGACAACAGTGTTCATGTCTATAAGCAAATACCACATGATATGCTATTATGGTTATGTGTGGAATAATGTTCGTTATTTTATTTATTTTTTCATCTTATTAGGAAGTGGGAAAGAGACATTGTGGAGGGATTGGTAAATTAATAGGGAAAGCCGGATTCGAACCCATATCTCCCAAGGCACTAAGGTCCAGATGGGCAGGGAACTAATATATTGCATTCGCCATAGATCCCCTCGTAATAATGTTCTTTGTAGCTCATGTACATTGTATGCAATGGTGACATTTTCTTACAAATAAAAAGTATTAAGTTATCTATTATCAATTAAAAGGAAAATGCTAAGATAATAGTCAAACACACCATAATCAATAGTCTGTTGCGAAAAATTAAGGAGATCCTCAAAAGGCCCTCAAAACATATCAGTTCCATAGTTATTTTAAAAATCTGTTTGCTAATTTGCACTGCACACTTTGCCCCACGCAATCGGCAGCAACAGTAATGTAGCACGAGCGCTCCTAATCCTTATGTGCACACACACACACACACCAGATTCAATAGTGCTTTGCTGTAGCAGAAAGTAATGGAGGGATGGCAAAATGGTTCATTTTTTCTCAGCTTTTCTCGCCTATGGGCCCAAAAGAGCGGGGCCGGCCCTCATCATGATCAATGGTTAAAACTCAGACAGACCTAGTGTCTCCTCCCCCTGTAGTGAATACCCCTCAGTATACCTCAAAACTATCCACAACACTCTTATCACAAAAGGCCCCTTCATGGGGGTTAAGTGGGTTAAGTGGGTTAAGTGGGTTAATTCCCCCCCCCCACACACACACACACACACACACGCACACACACACTCTTAATACTAAGATTGGGGGAAGTTCTAAGTTTAGGAACAATCAAACATTTGTAAAGGAAAGGATGAAAACTCTCGAGCAGCTGTACAACACCCGCTTATCAAACTAAATGATTTGACCCTTTTGGAGCTTAGTGGCACTGGTAACAGCCAGACTTTTTCCGTCAGTTCGTGTCTCTTTTCGCAGTCTGTGGCTTGTCTGTGTATGCCTGCATCAGTCTCTCAAAAGAATAAAGAAAAAACAAATGTTAATAATAAACGGCCGTTGCGTGTTGCTCTAGACGTTAGAGTTTATACTAGCAGGAACAAAACTTGAAAATAGGAAAAAAAACTAAACTTGTTCAAACAAAGTTAAAGGTGATTAAGATAATGTAGTCTATAACTGTGATAATCAAATAAAAGTCTGCGTTTCAGCCTGAAAACGAATGCGCTTTAAGCTAACTTTCTACGTGGTCTTGCCACGAGGTGCGGTCCTTTTGTCTGTAAAATAATAGCAAAATAACATCAAGTAATACGCGTAAAACACAAGATTATATGAAATGACACCAAGCCCAGAGGAAAGGGGGTGACCGGGCTGTCACCACGGCCTCTCATCGTATATCTTAACACAGCAGACAGAAGTGAGAACTAATTTCTTACTTCTCTGGAGGTACTTAAGTTCAGAATACAAACCAGATATTCTTACAGCTAGTGAAATAGGCAATTCATTGATACCAAACATCATACAGATCAATCCTACAAATATACACGTTTTATCTGTTAAAGATTACGAAGCAGAACTGATCATCAGAAACATTTAAAGGTACATTCCTTGGGACATTACTGGATTCGCTAATACACAACATTATGGATAACTGTAAGGCACTTTCAAATTAAACATTATCAATTATTTTGGTAACAAGTAAGAAAGTTCAAAAGTTTGTGTAAAAGGGTTTTTCTTTATTGCCTTGTCTTCTGAGATTCTGATCTCTGAGCTTTAAGACAACAAACTCAGGGTCTGGTTTTCCTTACCCTTTGGGTGTCTTAGTTACCAGCGGAAAGGGGGTTTGTCTGTTGAAGTGTTTTTGGAGGCATTCCTTAATGATAAGCTCACCGATTGGAAATTTCTTCAAAGCAATTTCTTGACGTGGGGATTGGTTTATAACGCTAGGCATGATGCTAGCATCGTAAACCTCTTCTACTATTTTCTTAATGTAGGGATAGAGGGCCAGGGGAGTGTTGGCAAGGGTCTTCTTTACGACCTGGGTGCTTAAGGGCCCACAGGGGAAGAATGTGTGGTGAAGAACACAAATTGCCCAAACCTTAATAATTAATAAACATGAATCCACTTGGTGGCGTGGTTTGAACCAGTGGGCACCTCCCACGTCTCATGTGCGTGCGTGCGTGTGTGTGTGCGTGCGTACGTGTGTGTGTGTGTGTGTGTGTGTGTGTGCGTGCGTGGGCTGTCAGAGGGATGCAGAGCATCAATTATTTGAATATATCTTAGGCTGGGGTGACTCTAGATTTGCATAGTTTTCAAGAGTGCTGTGAATGAAAAAAGACTGATCTACATACGCCCGTGGGCTGGACTGGTAATCTGGCCTACCGGGATATTTTCCTGGTAGGCTGTCGCACCATGATCATATTTCAAATTTAAAAAAGAAAAAGTTTTTAAAACGTTTTTTGACTGGCCCATAACCATAACCAGGGACAGCAGCCCATTGTTTCATTTGTTATACCGACACCAGGCAGGCCAAACAGGCCTCTTACTAGGCCCCACCGCCCACCTCTCCTCCTTAGCTATGTTTCGCCTGTCAGAAGCCAAAAATCTGCAGCTGGATCAAAATGGATAAACAAATGCGGTGCGGCATGTTTACGGAAAAAAAAAAAACAACGCAACTCAAACAATTCATATTTAGGGTAATGATGATGCAACTATGCTTCTGCTTAATACTGTATAAACATGTAAGGGGATGAACATTTGCTATTTGCTTATCAAGTGTTTTAAGTAAGTCTAGGGAGGATCAACACACCATGTTTAATTAGGACAAAAGAGAAGTGTATGAAGACTCGATGACGTTTTGAAACAGAGACACAGAGCAGATAAAGACAAGTGCCACACGTTTGAGAGCCTTTTGAGCGTTTTTGGGAGTTGTTGCAGACTTACAGTACAAGTGAAAACCTTGCAAGGGAGAAGTAAATAGACGTAGCAGCAATACATGTGCGTGTCACTGGCTGCAGTAGCCTCCGTATCTACAGTACAGGCCTACACATCCATGTTGCAGACTTACGGTATAAGTGAAAACCTTGTTGCATGTTGCAGGAGGTGATGTGGCTGGCCATGACCACTGCAGGACAGAGTCAGTAGGAAACTGTTAAAGCATTCATTATAATGATCAGGGACAATGCCATGATGATGACGATGATTCATGTCAATGATAATAAGAGCGTTGCAATGTTGTCATGAAGTGAGACCATCGCCTGCTTTGTGTTCGGTTAGCGGTGCGCATTTGTTTTGTGTTTTAAACTGCTGTTCAGCTTTCCCAACGCGTAGCTCATGTCTTGCGTGAAGCGTCTCCAAGCAGCCACGGTGTGTGTAATGCCATGAGGATGTTGAATGAAATCAATGTCGATGATAATAAGACCATCGTAATGTTATCAGAAACTGAAATGTGAGAATCGCCTGCAGTAATATCGGACCAATTCTTTTTGCAGCTATAGTTCCCTAATGCAGTCGAAGCTGGACTTTACTAACATTAACTGGCGTGTTGATGCTGATTATTTGTTATTTTGTCAGCATCGCATCAAAGCCCACATTGCCGTGAGGGACCTGGGTCCATATAACATACCATCATAATTCATTAAAAGTATGAGGCTATGGGTTCCCTTGATTAATATGCACGCATAGGCTGTATATACAATATCTGTAACTATTGCTTGGTGTCTGTTTATTTATTATTTATTTGTAACTTCTTATGTCATGATCTTACAGGGTAATGATTAATTTGTTTATCCCATGTAAGGGGATGAACATATGCTATTTGCTGAGTACGTTTTTTGAGGAAGTCAGGAGGATCAACCCCCAGGGTCCCCCATGTTAAAATATGAAAAAAGAGAAGTGTTTGAAGACTCTGCCGTTTTGAGTCACCAAGACACAGAGGAGAGAAAGAGAAGTGCTATCATGTGCCTTTTGAGCTGTTCAGCCTTTTGTGACATTTTGAAGACAGACTCCTTTCCACGCCACTCTCTCTCCTAGGTTAAGGTAAGTGGTCACTCTCTCTCCTAGGTTAAGGTAAGTGGTCTCTCTCTCCTAGGTTAAGGTAAGTGGCCCCACTCTCTCCTAGGTTAAGGTAAGTGGCCCCTCTCAGGAGATATTGGGCGGTTGGGGGGCATACTGAAAAATGAGACACACATAGACCATATAGCCTAATAAGTTATTGAGCAGTTGGCTTGTTGGGTGGTGCGATATGCAGATTGTGGAAATTAAACAGAATAGTGGCAGAGAAAGTGAGTTTGTGGGATATCCTAGCCGCAGACAGCTACATCTACCGTGCATGGCCTGAAGCAAAGTCAGTTTATTCCAAAGCAGTTTGCTGCAGAAATACTGTTGTGGTCTCAGATTGATCGTAGGTACCTGGGACTTATATAAAAACACCTGTTAACAAAGACAAGTATTGGCCAATATTGTGGTGAAATTCGTGGACTTCCTCATTGACTGGCAGGGAACGCTGGTCTGCATAGAGGGTGAAAAGCCACCCCTCCCCCCACCCTTCCAAAAATCAAACGTGGAAGTAGCGTTCGTTGAGCGCTCTCTGTTATTCCAGTCTCTCTGGTATGCCTGTTTCTGCCTAATCATGCCTGACCACGGTGTTACGATGGGTGCGGTCACAATAGCCTCACAGCCGTGTCTATAGTTACCAGAAGGAAGGGTCCAGACGAGCTCTCTCTACACTCGTCTATCAGCTGCTGTCTGCCCCGCTGGTCTGGCCACCGCGAGGGATCGCAGCTCTCATACGGGTCTATGAGCTGGGACACACACACACACACACATTTGGGTTTATGAGCTGGGACACACACACACACACACACACACATACGGGTCTATGAGCTGGGACACACACACACACATACATACATACGGACACACACACACACTAGGGTAAACAAAAACGCAAAAAGCGCATGCATATACACACGTGTGGTAGAACATGTGTGCATAAGCGTGGGCAGTGACATAAGTGGCAGATGTGCTATGGTACTTTCACACTGTTTGTGTGGTAATGCCCTGGAGGAGCTGGAGAGGAACACACACACACACACACATTAAGGACAGCTACTGTACCGCTGTGAGGATTAAACTCATGTAAGACAATGGATTTGACACTGAATGGGTTTGGCTTTAACAATATGCTACAATAAATAGTTTTATGTCATAAAAACAATTCTTATTTTCATTTTGCATTTAATAATTTATCATTTAGAAAAACAGCATCATCGTGCCATCTAAAAGCAATACATTTGTATAGACATTATATTTGTATACGTTATATTCCTATACATTATATTCTTATATATATTAATATGATATTCTTATAGAGCAGGATAGACTCACCCTAAGATCAAGGCCCAGTTTGTGTCTGCAGTGTGTTCTAAGTCGGGGGAACACGCTCTCTCTTAGAGCCCTACGCTCCACCACAGAATCTACACACACATACACACACATACACACACACACACACACACACACAGACACACAATCAGCAAGGAACATTCACATGCATCGTAGCCTTGTGTGCTCACACGCAAGCGCGCGCGCACACACACACACACACACACAAACATGCACAAACACACACGCACACACACACACACACACACACAGTTGAGTTTGCTGCTTACCTTCTGGGTTGGAGCTCAGATAAATCTTCACACAGGACGTCAACATAATACTTTCCATCTAGCTCTCACTGTCGCAACAATACCCGTACAGGGTCCAATACGTTTGACTAGGAGCAGACCCAGACCCAAAAACCACACCGACAGCAAACAGATAAAGTGCCTGGCTTAAAGGGTTAAACCTGATAAGCCTTTGGAGATATTCACCAACTCATTCCCTCCCTTCCGCCCACTTCCAGTCAGGAAACTGGCCTGGGGTGTTCACTGTAGTACATCCAATTGTACTGCCCACTGCTCCCTTGAGGGATGGGTTAAATGCAGAGGATTCATTTAGCTACATGTATGTGTACGTGACAATAAAAGCACCTTTACCTTTTTTCAGTCGATGTGTGTGTGTACACAAACGGGCATAGCATCCCAGTTTAAATATAACACAGGACCGACAACAATGGTTTTCTTCTGTATGTTTGAATGAATGCATTTAGCTTACTGTCCTCATTGTCAACTCATAACCATAGCAACGCTGTAATGATTGAGAAGGCCAGGTGTATTATCACTGAATTATCAAATAATTGTGGGGTAATCTTACAATATGTGGTTCAACTCCCAGAGAAGACTGTATACATACAGGCTAGAAAATAGTAAAGTAAAGCTACATAGAGTTAAAGAAGAAAATTGAAGCGTAAGAGAAAAGTTCAGTGAATACACAACTGCTTTTAGGCGGAGCAGGTGCGATATCACCCAAGAACACACAATATGATATATCCTGGGTGACGCTCATCTTGCAAAGAGGAACTACAAGATGTTAGTAAACACACTAGAGACATCTGGTGAACCTGTGTAAGGTGAGGGTTCGAATAGATTCTACATTCACCAGTGAGACAGACCAGTCTAGAATAAATTATGACGTAAGATATTTCTCAAACTGCTGTATGACTCAGCGGGATATAAATAGGGTGACAGCGTGCGATAAAATAAACATGGGTTCCAAGGCGTCGCCTGTGTAAGTTGAATTTAACTGGTGAACTGAAATATAATTGCAGGCTCCTATAAGGTTACAGGGAGGCATAGAGGCTAAAGCCTGATCAACTTCAAAATGTATGGGCGACTCTAGAAAAGATGCTGTAGAAATGATCAATTAGGAACTCAAGCAACTGAGTGACTAAGGGTGAGAGGAATTTGGGTCAGGTACCGGGGCTGGAACCATACAGAGGGCGCGTGCAGCTTGGTCACCTTCCAGCCTGTGTATAGTTTTGAGAACACGCTTCAACAGGTTCGGTGAATGTAACAGACGACAATGGAGGTTGAACAGGACTTCTTGTGATCAGGTTAAAATTCACAATTCATTCTTATTTCAAAGCTTCACACTCAATTCCTTAAAGATCACATTCAAAAAAGCTTTATGCTTCAAACACTTACATTTCAATTAAAAGTTTACATTGTCATGGAAACGCGTGTATTTAAAATACTAGACCACGCTTTAACTTCACAGCTAAGATACATTAAACATATAATGCAATCAAATGTAGGCAGTTTAATAAAATAGGGTGGATGCTGTGTTTCATTTATTTCATCTTCAAATGAATCAACTTTTGAAACAGGTAGGAATAATGAACAATGAACAGAAGACAGAATACACAGACTGGGACAGAAGAAACATGGAACACAAGGAAGACATTGACTATAACAGGACAGGGAACATATGTCAAAGACTGTTGTTAGATAAACTTGGCTAACTTCGAGCTCAAAACAAAACAATACCCCTCCGTGGCGCTGAAACGCATTGTGCAGCGTAGCGTAGTAGCCTACTACGACTGGTAGTGAGAGCCCCGGTATCCGCACCTCCGGCACCCCCACGGACAGGGCCAGATCCAGGGGCCCCCCTCCCCCCCGTGGGGATTGTCCTCTGGGCTGATAGCCCTAGGCACTGAGTTGAAAGGCAAGACTTCAGCATGACAGAACTGGCCTACACCAGAGAGAGGCAACCCTTTTTTCCTCAAATGTATCTCAGAGATAAGAAAACCCATTGTGAATGGATGACCTGCATCTACCTGGCCTCAGCCACAATCCCTTTTACATAAACCCTCTTACCTCTCTAACCTCATTCACTCAGACACCTCATGTCGTAGTATCCGCTCCTCAAACTCAAACTGCTCACTCTCACCCAAAATAAAGACTTTGCACTATGGGGGACCAGGCTTTCAGTGTTGCTGCCCCTAAACTGTCTCTCCTTGCTGAAACCCACAACTCGGACTCCTTAATTATTTATAAAAACAGAATTAAGACTGATCTGGTCAGCCTACCTATTCCCATGTCCTAGCTTGGTTTTAATTTGGCTCTGTTTTTATTTTTAATCTGCTTCTGTGTCAAGCAGGAGTTATCGCCTGGTGCAGCCAAAGGTTATGTGGGTTTGTGGTCAGCAGTCTTTCTCCACTCTCATCCCTTTTCACGCTATCTTAACCACCTTGGTTCATCTTTTCTGCCTGCAAGGCAGGAGATAGAGCTTAAGCAAACACAGGCAGTTACATATCAGATATGGCGGATAACACGCCTTTAATTAATCTAGCCTTCTGATCTCTGAACCTCTCTGTAATAATTCTTAACTGCCTGCTGACAGTAGGGTTGCCAAAGAGATGGTCCCACAGAGTCTCCTATGTCTTACTTGACATTTGTCTGTTTTCAGGGCATGGGTTTATGGACTTTCCCTTGGGATAATATACAACCAGACACGCCATGCTACATTCCTTATGTGTAGACTTATTTGGCAATGAGCCAATTGATTCTGAGCTGCTCTTCTTTCTGCACTGCTAAAACAGACAGGACACCAGAGGTTGTTTACATGTTTAACCGACATAAAAAGAAAGAAAAAGAATAAGTAAGCTAATACAGTTTTTGTAAATATTCAGCGAATATACGGGTATATTTGCGGAGCGATAGCTGCCCGTTCTCTGTGCGTGCTGCAAAGAATGATCCAGTGTGTCTACACAGCCCCAGCTCTGTAAATGGAAGCACAAACAAAGTGGTGCAGACCGCACCACACATTATCCGTATTCTAGCGTTGGCAATGCGTTTCCAACGTGTGGGGCGGAGGAAATGACGGAGCACCTCTATGGCATTTAAGGGAGAGGTGTGTTTGTTTTGATCGGGTTCAAATATAAACAAGCTTTCTCCAGAATGACTGTACCTTTAAACATTTTGTATATGACCGCAAGCAGGCCTGTCTTTGAGAGTGCACCATGAATAACAGAGCAGCTGTTAAACGCATATGCACATCAGATCACAGAAAACACTGCCCCCGCACTCTTTTGCCTTGACCAGTGTGTGAAAGGAATCAAGGACAGTTCATTACACCTGGGAGAGACATAAATGTCCTTTCCCATGGGAAAAGACATGTCTCCCTCC
Organism: Forbesichthys agassizii; assembly: GCA_026546735.1. Taxonomy (NCBI): domain Eukaryota; kingdom Metazoa; phylum Chordata; class Actinopteri; order Percopsiformes; family Amblyopsidae; genus Forbesichthys; species Forbesichthys agassizii. The sequence goes on from JAODLL010023066.1 coordinate 21,788, forward strand.
TCTCTCACACACACACACACACACACACACACAGACGTTCTTTGAGCGTAAGAACACACTTTCCTAAACCCCTCCTCAATCCAGCTCAATCCAAATTATTTAAAGTGTATCTTCACCCCATCACGGATCTTGACTCCACCCACTGACATGCAGTCAAGGAGCTAAGTGAGGGGAGGGGTGGGGTTGAGGGGGGGACATTCACATTCATTTATTTAGATGAAGCATGAGAGAATCACATTCTCTCGACCCCCGCTATCCCCAGATAAAATGATTTATTTGATATTATTTAAATATAGGCAAGTAGCAGCACGTTTACTTTACTTTATAAATGTGTGGGCACTGAAGAAACCCATTTGTCAGCATGGAATTGTATGTAGATCTCAGCAGGCTCAACTCCATATGATATACAACACAATAGTCTCCCCACATCTTTTAGCTCAGCTGTTAAATGCAAATGTAACTCTGGGGATTGTTTACAAAGTGTGGGGCTTTGCAGTTCAATGAAAATACACCGTCAATAATGTCCTCTTCACGGAAACTTGCAGGCTCAACTCCTTACAAGATACTGTACAGTACAATTGCCCAATTGCCTCCCCACACCTCTGAGCTCAGCTGTTGATTTTAAATGTAACTCAGGATTGTTTACAGATTGTGTGACTTTGCAGTCCAATGAAAATACACCGCCAATCTTTTCCTCTTCACGCAAACATGCTAATGGTGTATGCAAAACAATTTTGGAAAGACAAGCATCAAATGTAATACACGATTAATTATTATCTGCTCTAAAATTATAATGACAGTACTACTCAAGCAAGTTGCTAATTCTCAAACAATACTTACTAACAATGTACTCATAATTCTTTCATTTAGGTACCAGTAACCTTTAAAACCCAATAACATCCACACCAAAGTTTAGAAGACAGGTTTCTCAGAGGCAGGATGTTTCATTTAAAGCAACAACACACGCTGTAGTGCAAATTACATACACACACATACAGGCCTATACCTAATAAATCAACAACAGCATGCAAGGACACTACCTCCTCAAGTCAACTATGACAAGTAATGCATTACTATTTAATGTTACTCTTTAATGCACTACTTTATTGCACTACTGACAAGTAGTGCTAAAATTACTCCTTCTGTGAGTTTTATATAAACTTTTGCACAATACCATTGAGTGTTTAAAAAGTATAGTAAGTAATTGTAAGACAATACTTTTTGTCAAATTCACTGAACCTCGAGCTCCACTACCTTATACTGTTCTCTGTGTGTGTTGAAAATAATATTTGATACTTCTACACATTGGTGCAGACTGCACAAATATATGCAGTCCATTTGGTATTTTACCTTACATTCACCCATTCACACACGAATCGATAAAAACTGTTGTAGCAAAGCCGATTGGTTCAACACTGTCCAATAGATTACAAGTAGTCAGATGTAGGAGCTGTAAACAATTCCCGATGGAGCGTGGCCTATACTAGACTATAATAGGATCAGATTCCACCAAGCTACTTTTTCATGTGAATCAGGTGTGTTGGAGCAGGGAGACATCTAAAACATGCAGGGCGGGGGGTCTCCAGGACCGCGATTGCCCACCCCTGATCTAGAACCACATGTATATAGCCTATTATTGACATGAATAGGCACTACATGAAAGACACCAAAAAGGACAGCAGATTAAAGCATACCTATACTGTGTGGGAAACTGTTTTAACACCATCCATCCATCCATCCATCCATCTTCATCCGCTTATAAATTATGTATATATTTTGCCATTTGGTTTATTAGGTAGTTCTTTATGTTTTACTTTATATACATTCTGGAGTGTCAGTATGTGACCTCTGTTTTGTATCTTCTGGTGTTAGACTAGTCTGTGTATGCTAGAGAAGTGACATGTTTCTAAAACAACAACACGTGACCCTGATAGCATCCCACATAGCCAACACCTGGCAGAGATAAAGTAGAGACAATATTTCCAGCGAGAGGGTTGAAATCCAGTTGTATGAACAATGAACTGCTGTGAAATTAAACCACGACTGGCACTCCTCCCCACTGGATTCATGGTCGGTTATTTATAAAATACTGTGCAAATCTACGAGTAAACAACCTTTTGCATAACTACTAAAAACAGGTGGAATCTAACAACTGTGTGTGTGTGCGTGCGTGCGTGCGTGTGCGTGCGTGTGCGTGTGCGTGTGTGTGCGTGTGTGTGTGTGTGTGTGTGTTGGCTCAGAAGGGACCATATTCAATTATTATTGGTTGATCTACAGAACAATTACACATGTGAAAGCAATACAGAATACCTGAAAGCTTTACTGTTTTATATTCCATTATATTTTAAAATGTCACCTGGTGCCTGAAGTTTGTGTTCTTCTTTTAGACTGCTTGAATAAAGACAAACTGACCATAAAGGGTTAAAAGGGACGTGTTTCTGGTCGAAGCAGTAAAGAAACAATGCAGTGATAACGCCACTGAGTGTTAGAAAAAGTACCACAGTCAAGCCAGCAGGTTTTGGCATTTGCGTGGTCAAGTAAACGGCTCTTATATTTTAGAGTGCGCTGATATTCTCAACATTACGGCAATTGAAAAGACGGTCGAATGTCCCGTAAAAGCGTGTTGTTTCTATTGGCGTTCAAATTATGCTAAGTAATTATTTTATTGTGGCTTTCCCCTGTCTACATTCTCAATTATAATTCAAAGGGGTAGCAGACCCGCACATGACAAGTAAATATCAGTGTAGATAAAAATAGTAGGTTTAGTAGGTTAAATATAATGTGCCAATAGCAGTGGCGCAGGAGATGTTTTATAGGTGGGGGGGGTGGGGTGTGTGTGTGTGTGTGTGGGAGGGGGGGGGGGGGGTGGGGTGGAGGGGGATGGGGGAGTGTGACAAAATTAAGCCTGTACAACTATGCTTTTAAGTATTAAAACCAAATAATATACTGGAGTGAAATCTGTCCCACCTGGGAATTGAGCCCCGCTCCCCAGTGTGAAGGAGAAACACATTAAAAGTTCGCCACCAGAAAATGACTATAAATAAATAGCATGGTTACACATAGACTAGATAGACTAGACCACTTCACTGGTCAACATGCCAACATGGTCACTGGTCAACAATACATGCCATTATATATCTCCCTATTAAAAAAGAATCAAATTGCTCTGAAATATTCCTCTTCAAAGAATGGTCAATGAACAAACCTAAGTTATGCGCAGGTAAATTGTCTAGCTTTTAGGGGAATTGCCGAAATTGTGCACGCTTTAGACTACACGTGGTTTTACAAGCCAGCCTAAGAGGGGGGTGTTGTATTTTTTCGCTTTTCTGAATCCAAAAAAGCAAGACGCGATACCAACATACACACAAGAACAGGACATCAAAGGAACAGTATCTGATGATCCAAGACGAAAACTAACTTTACTGTATGGTACAGTAAAGTTTCATGTTGTGCGATTATGAGATCC
>JAODLL010023087.1:0-25249 GCA_026546735.1 Forbesichthys agassizii
TATATATATACAAACAATGATACATCTGAGAAAAGTGTTCCATTATATAATAGCTTACGGTTACTGAAAGTGTAGGCTACCGTTCAGCCACCGGAGCTACGGCTGGCTCCAGTCCAATTTAAACCCCGACTGTAGCCTATATCTTCTCACTGATGCTCTGTATGCTTAACTGACCTGATGGTTAAAAGCAAACGTATATTGGCCATATTCTATAAGTTTGTGTATGCACGGACCTCTGCACGTTAACTGCGCAGCGTAGGCTTTACGGAAGACTACACACCCACAAGGCGCTGACGCGTCCGTGAGAGAAGAAAGTATGTTACACGCTTGATGATAAGTATATAAAGGAAACTACTTAGTTTGTCAGACAATTCCTTTATTAAAATAGATTGTTCGCGAGTCCCAAATCTCGAGTTTCAAGTCAAGTCTCAAGTCATTGTGTGTGAGAATTAAGTGTGACTCAAGTCCAAGTCGCAAACTCGAGTCCAAGTTACAAACTCGAGTCCCCATCTCTGATATATACTGTATATAAAATATGCTGTGCTATTATGTTGTTACGATTCACCTTGATGTTTCTCCTGGCCAAAGCAGACTTGAATCTGTGACCTTGTGTTCTGCTGAAATCTTCACACTGGCTTCCACAAGAGAGAAAAATAACAACCCTGACTGTCCACACAGCAACACATGCTCTAAAAGGTTGGCAATGGTAGCCCCACCCCCCAACATTCGTAGCCTTGCAGCAAGGGAACTGTTTTGTGCTTGCTGTGACACACCTTTGGCTCTTGAAGAAAATGGAGACATTGTCCAATTTAGTTCCCTTATGTCTGTCTGTCGGAAATGAACATCCTGAATGGAGGTTCAACAAGGCCACACTTTCTGAAAGCCCTCGGAAGCCTCTACCGTAAACCTGCATGTGACCTTCGTGTCTATGCTTAATTACACATCGACAGTGTCATAGTTCCTGTCGGTGTCTTCTATTTACTTTTAAATGCATTCCTCTTGGCTCACCTGCTGGCCCACAGAGCAGTGGATGCACTGAGAACAAATAAATCCAATGTGGGACAAAGTGAGAAATAAACAGAAAAGGCCTATTCAAACTACAGTACAGTATGCTCACAGAGAACCGGCTTTTGATGTCTCCTCATGACGTGACTTCCCAATGCCTGAATACTACAATGGCATCACTTGGTGTAACATGTCAATTAGAACAATTAAATAAAAATGAAATCTATAAGATAACAGGGGGATGACAAACTGCAAACTGGAAGAAATGAAGAGTGAGAGATAGGCGGCTACAGAAGAGGGCAGAGCACTGGAGCATGGGTAACTAGTTGGCAGAAGCATCGCCAGTCAAGACAGAGAGAGAGAGAGGGAGAGAGAGAGAGAGAGAGAGAGAGGGGGAAGGCAAGGGAGCAGAAGGCTTGTAAATGTTGGATGAGAGAAGTATACATGGCACTGTGACTCACTGGAGCTGCCCTGGCACTTGTGAGGGCAAGTACTTTACACACACGCACGCGCACACACACACACACACACACACCTTGTCGACGGGACATGACATACCCCCTGCTCCCTCCCTCCCTGCTGGTTGCTCTTTGTGAGCACCGCACAAGTCAAGTAGCTTTCTTCTGGCGGGGGCAGGTGAAATATTTATGAGTGTTCTCAACAAGCGCTTTTTAACCTCTGGCTGACCCCAGCACAACATTAGTGGCTTCTTAGAAAGTTCCCAGGGAAAGGGGAAGAGCAACACGGAGAAGGGGGTGGAGAGAAAGAAATGTAGGCAGGGGAAACAGACTTGTACAATGTAAAACAGACTTGAGCAATGATGACACCTCTCATTGCACATGTTCTCTCACTACTCCCACTGTTTCTCTACATTTCCACTGTATAAAAACATCTGTTGTTTGTTAAAGTAACAAACCTCATGTTTTAGCTAGCACATTGTATGTAGTGTGATAGCGGAGTCAGTGTTTGTCTCCAATTGCCTTGAAATCTTCTGTTTGAAAGGCGCTACTTGTAGCATAACTCATTTCATTATGTTTGAATTGGAATCATACCTAAAAGTGGAGACAGGCATTCTGGATAAATAACAGAGTGTGGCAGAAGCTCTGCCCCTGACATTACCGTAAGCACATATTGCCATAGCTATAGCGTTGTCTGGTGCAGTCTGCACCACTTTACCTATCTTCCCATTTGCAGAGCCAGGGCTGTGTAGTAAGACTGGACCATGTGTAGAAATTCAGTGAGTTTGAAAATAAGTGTATTAGCAAATGATCACTTCACCTTTAAAGCAATGTTGATGCATTATAATGACCCATCCTTTCCCGCACTTAAGATGGTTTAATGTTGCACGTTAGAGTCTGTTAGCTACGACAGACTTACAAGCCTGGTTCCCTAAGCAGCACGTAACTTGCTCATTAATAAAGAGCATCTTTACTTCCGCGTTACGGGAGTTGTCCAAGGTAGTATACTATTAAATTAATTTAGAGAATGTAAATACCTGTTGAGTAGGTGTATTTCACTCAACAGGATTGACAGCATAACTAAATATTATGTATTTTTATATTATACTAACCTACAGGTGGAAAAAAATGTGTAAGACTCCAAAATTGCTTTTTTTGTGTGTAGCCCAACTAAGTTCTCTTAGGAAAAATAAAAATAATACTGATAACATCAAATACAGTTGTAAAACTGCATATGAAATAAATTGTGACGTTGTTTAGAATGGAACTTTCTGTGATCGTGTCCGATTATGTCATTATAATATTTGCTGTTCCCCGATACACTGCAAAGTTAGGCCAACAGTAAAGTGAAAATACAAATGTAATACATAAATTCAGCACGAATCAAACAAAGAAATTCAGGAATTATGTGGAAGGGGGTGGGGATAGAGTCGTCACTACAAAACTTTGTAGAGAGCGAGAGATGTGCTACTCTATGTTTAACTTGCTCAGAAACGTTCAGCATGTTGGAAAGAAAATGGCTTCTCATAAAGCACATTATTGTTTTACACATTCTTGGCCACCTCATGGTCCCTGTGCCTCAACTCATCCTGCCTAATATTAATAGTGAGTATTGCTCATGCCTGCCTTGCTGTTGATTTTTGCCTGTTGAGGGAGGCGCTGTATTACAAAACAGATACGGTCCTCTTACGATGGATTAAGGAGTGGTCCGGAGCCCTTGTTAATTGACGATAAATTAAACAATTAAATAACGATGCTTTCGAGAAACGCGCCGATAAAATAATGTGGCACATCTAGCGCTATGGGAAACGGGGCCCAGGACCCTTGCCACACAAATACACACACTGTCAATTGAGCAATCAAGCAATCAATTGCATAGATTTACAAAACAGCCAATTTTGATAGAATATTTCTCTCTCAGGCTCTGCTTCCCTCTCTGTGCCACTGTTTGTTTCAGCTACAAATCATGTTATGTGATGCAAATGTACAATGTGTATGTGAGCATTTGTGTAAGAGAGCATTAACCTGATGACAGATGCATTCATTTATTCATACACCCATATGCATATTAGCAGGTTCATGTCTCCATATTTATATGCATGGTGTGTGCGCATATGTGTGTGTGTGTGTTACACATATCTTCTGCCTGCCTTAATTTCACACAACCAGCCGTGGCTGTCAGAACACTAAGTGGCTCCTGGTTTCAAGTGCCATTTTATGTCATTGTTTCTCCATTTTCTGTGCCCATTTTTCATTTCCTGTCACAGTCGAGCTTGTGTCTCCACTACAAATGTTACAGTTCTATTTGACAGGCTATAATTTAACCCACGAGCACTTGTTTATCTGTTACTTACATGACTGGGTAATAACTAGGGGAGAGAGAGGTCCTCTAACAGCTTAATTACACGCCCTGACACATTGTTTAAGGAAAATAAAGTACTTTTTCCAGTTTTTTCCCCTTTCACTTTTGTCGCAGCAGTTTCTGTACTGTATTCACAGTTGAGTTATCTGTTTGATTTGATTGTGAAAAACCATGACACTGTAAAAACACAATCAGTTTGCCTGATTGTAAACACTTTTACAAAATTGATCCAGGTCTGAAAGCTGTTTTGGTTCAAATTAATTAATCAAGTGTTACAATGAACAACAACAACAACAAAAACTCCAAAAAATCCCAAAAAGAGTAAGACAAATGATGTATATTTCTAAACCATTTAAATGTTATCAAATAAAAATAGTCAACATTTACAGTAAGAGGCCTTTTAAAGTCCAAGGGTGTCCAGTAGTATTATACACAGTACATTGCTAAATATGTAGGAGACATTTAGACACAGCCTTATCCAGTGAATTAACTACTCCCCAAATGTGTTCATTGACCCAGAAAAAATTCACACAAATTTTGTAAATAACAATAATTCATGAAAGAACTGGCCCATTCACACTTTTAAATCACAATTCACAACTTTTAAATCACAATTATCAGCTCCAATTGCCGTTGGGCAGCTACTGTGCCAGTGTCCTGTCTGAGTCATCATTATAGACCCTTCTAGTCAAGGTTTGTGTAGGCCAGGGGTCAGCAACCATTGGCACGAATGTAGCTTAACCAATGACAACGTTTGTGTGTTTGTTGTATGCCTAATATCATTGTTTATATTTTAAAACTAATTTACAAATAAATAATAATAAAACTAATAAATGATCTATTTTGCAATGACTCCATTTTTGACCTGCCTTGTGACTCAGTTGCTTTTGCCTCAAAATCTACAATCTATTAAATATATCCTTCATGCAGAAGCAACCTTTGAGGTAGAGGCTATGATCATTTTTTTGCAAGCAAAAACATGCAAATAAAACAGTGTATTGTCCATTTAAATGAATGTCAACAGGTATATATTATTTTTGGAGCCTATTGATTGATATAGACCTATGTGTTATTTGAATAATGACATGAATAAGGACTAATAAGGCCCCGGCATTCTTACCACATCCTGGAACGCAAAGGTCTTTGGTACTGTAGGTGTGCGTAAAATATTGTGATGCCCACAGTCAGCTTAAGCCCAGAATAGACAGCAATGGACGTCCTACTAAGCTCACAAATGAGTTACTTAGTTACACCAATATTGTTCACTGTAAACAATATGTGCACTTTAAGAACGTAGGAAATATTGCTAATTTCAAAGCACTTTTTTTGTATACAGAAATAGCCGACGCGTCTACCTGAAATATGCTTGGAACCAATGAGTGCTCTTCTGCGATGCGTGAGGTCATGCAGCGGAGTTTAGTAAAACATTATTCTATTTTTTGTCCTGTTTAGCGCATGCACCCTCCAGATAGGGTGGGGTGAGGTATACTAAATGTATATAATTTTTCCTGAGCCTAATTTATTAAACTTCAAACAATAAAAAAATAATCTCTAATTATAAATGGTTCACTCTATAAAATTGAATAATATTTTATGGCTATCCTCACCTACTCACTGTGTTTCCTAACTTTTCCTCCGTAAACCCTATGCATAGGCCTGGTCTGGTCTAGTCATATTGATCTGTAACGGGGCCGGCGTCATCCAACTTTGCCTATCTGTCAGTAGCTACTTCGAGTTTATAGCCTACCTAATGAAAGAAGAAAATGATTTGTGCTGATATAAGTTGTGCAAAAGATGGACAGATTGCGATTGTTGTCAGCTAGCGAACAACCAACCAGATCAGAGTAGGCACCGTAAACTACAGCAAAGTGAGTGAGCACGAGCAGTAAACCATAAATTGTTTCATTTTGCTGTTGTTAGCATTACGTTAGAATAATGCATTAGAATAATGCATTGCCAGATCGAGATGTGTGATACAGCCAAGGCATGAGTGCATTTTGCATCTGCGCATGTGTGTCTGTGTGTATGTGTTTGTGTTTGTGTGTTTGTTTGAGAGAGAGAGGGGAAGATGAGAAGTAAAGGTGATCCTGATCACAGCAATTCGGCGAGCCTTGTAAAAAGCATATTACGCAGTGTTTCACTAGATATGTATACCTTTGGCTAAACGCTGCGAAACATTAGTTGACACTTTTTCACCACTTTTTTTAAAATCACGATGCCTGCGAAACATTGTGATGCCTGTCATGCGATGGATGATGGTATTGTCAAACCCTACGTCCAGGGCTCTCTAGGGTCAAGACTTTGGGTAATACCACGACAGATTTTCCAACCTGGTTTTTAGAGGGTTGATTAGAAATTTAGTATTGGGTTTTGTCACAATCGAGAACTGTATGCAAATGACCCAGCGATTACTGTGCATGTGAGGATGTGTGTGTGTGTGTGTGTGTGTGCATGCGAGTGTGTTTGTGTAGGTGTCAGCAGTGTGCTGGCGGACCACTGACGCATGTCCAAACTCCGGCCACTGTCTCCCTCTCCTTACATTTACACACACACACACGCACCCACGCACGCACACACACACACACACACACACACACACATACACACACTCCCATATCTGTGACACCTCCCTGAGGCCGATCAGTCTATTGTACAGGCTCTCCAGTGAGCCATAGCCTTTACATATATTAAAATCAGCCTTGGGCACGGGGCTGCCCCTGTAGACCTTCAGCTCAAACACACATACACACACACACACACAGAAATACTCATATGCCCAGACACACATTGAGGATACATACAGACAAGGGACACACACACACACGCATGCACGCACACACACACACAGACACACAAAACTGTTCTTCTCTAGAGTGTGCGCGCGTGTGTGTGTGTAACAGAGGACAGGAAAGTAAGGAAGGCAGCAGACCAAACCAGAAGCAACACTGTTCCTCCACTTAAACTTTTCTTCTTCTGGGGTTATTTAGCTTGTATTTCATGAAACAATATGGTCTTTTACCAGAAGCCACTTTCATTAAAACATATGAATAATTCTTCCCTATAGGTTTACTTGTATACAGAGCTGACAGCACATTTAGAGTTTATAACAAGTTGACAACGTTGTCCCAAATATGTGGTGCACAAGCTGTTTTATGTAATGTAGCTGTATTAAGAGCTGCAGCACTATATTTAATGAAACTGCATCAATGAAGAATGGATTTATATCACTAAATTAATTTCATACAGTGACACATGATACACGCAGCGACAAACTAAACATTGGGTCCCATCCTTGAAAGTTGGCAGACAACATTGTACAGACTGCTGACAGATGCTCACTGGATGAATTCCCACCCTCAATTGCATGAGCAGGGAGGAGAATGGAGCATTTGTGTTTTGAGTCCAAAATAATTTGGCTTTCATTTGGAGTTTCATTATTTAACTTTCCTTAGATATGAATCATTCACGATACCACTTCAGGTAAAAAAAAAAAAAGCTTAAAAATAAAATATTTTAAAGTGCAAGGTCTATGCCTTGAACTTGGTGATTTTCTAAAAGAAGGTAGATGCTCTTTTGATCAAATTAATATAATTTATAATTATAATTATAATTAATAGTTGCATTTAATGCACTTAAAATCAATGCAGTTATAGTTCTATCTAATGCAAAACATTCCTCGAGGTTCTAATGGTTTAGCACAGGGTTGTATAAAAACAAAAACTACAGCTATAAAATGTGCTTAACACATTAGACTTAAAAAACATTTTACAGCTGGATGTAACTGCAGCAAATTATCAGCCACATTTTTATTATTTACTTACTTACTTAATAATACCTACTTTAGAGGTTATGTATTAAATAAATGAACACATATGCATGTATCTAATTGTAAGGTAAAGCAGAACAAAGCAATGGAAATAGCATTATTTAGTGGAAAAGATATGTCTCCCTTAGTCCCTGAATTATATTTTAAAGGTAAAGAGCCATGCATTTCTTGAATAGCCTTGCCAAACCCCCAAAGAGTTTGACAAGGATTTACTCAATAGCAGTCCAATTGCTCTCATACAGACTGGGAGAATGAAAACATGAGCATACACTTCCACTAATCAAAAGGTTTTTTTTCCAGGCCCTCCAGAGGCTTTCTGGCTCTCCACAGAGAAAGAGGAAGGGTTAATTATACACGGGAGTAGATGAAAAACCATTTGATCTCACCAGGTCTCTCTTCCAAATGCACTAGCTTACACCAATATGTGGTCTGTCCACCTACTGTATGATCATGAAATAAGCTCCTCTGGTGTTTCTTGTGTTGATGATAGCCTTTCTGTTTTGTACAGTAATAAGTATTACAAACCTTCTATTAAGGTTCTGAACATGTGAACATTATGTATTTGACATGAGAAAAATACTGTATGATGATGGTGAATTTTCTTGTTTTTTGTTTTTGACAAGACACAAACACACACACACACACACGCACGTGCGCGCACACACACACACACACACACACACACACACAATTCCCATGGTCCATCCATGTGTGATGGATCAGGGCCAGCAATATTTTATGATTAGCCCTGTTGAATATGTGCCATTGCCAAAAAAGGCAGGAGTGGTTGCCTATACAAGTTAAATGGAAAAAGACTAACTCAATTTGTTGTTATGTACAGTATTTTGTAAAGCAATGCTATTTATATACACAAAATACATATAATTCCTGCTTAAAGGCCGTTTACCTTTACAGTACTCTTTGTCGACCATTTTCTCTCTCTTACTCTCTAGGCTCTGAGATGATTAGTTACAATCCAAAGATGATGTCACATGGTGTTTTATAGACAGGAATAGTGGTAAATGACATACTAGTCAGGTCTTTTCAGACAACATATTTTGACTTTGTTTATTTTTTTTACAGTACCATAGTAAAAATATGTATTTTACGCACAGGTCTGCGCTAAATGCTGCATTGATGCACTAAACGTCTGACAGCAACATGTGCGGCAGCTTTTACACCGATGGCTGAGGGAAACATAACTTGGGCCTGTTCATAATTCACATTTTGTGGTCACACTCTCACCTAACTGGAACTTGTGAACTATGTAAGCCTTTTATGCAGCAGGGCGTCCAGAGTTCACTAGCATGGCTGCAAAGTGCTCCCAATCGTCATGAAGTAATTCCCACATAAAGGGAGGAAGAGAGAGAGAGCAAGAGAGAGGGGTGGGGGGTGAGAAAGAGACAACAGAGATAGATCTCCCTATGTTATTGCGTGACAGGGGTCAAAACATGGTGGTAGCCAACAGCTGCTAATGGAAGTGACAATCCGAGCATAGCCACCCTCAGAGCACCAGGGAAACTAGGTCACACCACTGCGGACAGAGTTTAACACCACAGTTCACTGGGATCCATTTTTAGGTAACGGTAATATTTTTTTGGTCTGTTGAACTTGAATGAACCAGAGAAGTAGTTCAAGAGAAAAAAAAAATCTCTAATTATACTGTTGTTCTCAATAGTGACAGACAGACACACACACAGAGATGGTGAATCTCACTGGTTTAAAATTGTAGTATTAAACTTTGAAAGAAAGGACTCTAGACTAGTGCTGGAGCATTAATAGCTAGCCTTGGGCTAAAGGCAAGGTGAAGTCCCTTCAGATTGTATCAGTGTTAGAGCCAAGAACCTATTTAGCCTATTACGAAGAAGGCTTCGGAATCCCTGGAATAACCCTAGGCTACATAAAGCTCTATGTAAGGCTATGACACACTGGTTAGCCTGTTTAAACATTTGCCACAGAGGCAAATATGCAAACAAATATATTCTATCACGTTATATCTAAATTTGAGAAAATAGAAAATCCTTTTTGTTTTATACCTATTTACAATGCAAAATAATCACAAAATAATTAAATGTTTTAAGACAGAATAGAATGACACTTGATGTTGATTAGCATATCAAACAAGTCATATAATCTCACCCATATGGCATCTTTTATCATCTAAATGTGATTTTGAGACGACACTATAGATTACATGGTTTGTCAAGATCATGTTTTGCTTTTATTTATCAGGTACCTTACCTGGGCTCTGCCTGAGTGAAGATTTAATTTAAGGGCAATTAACAATGTGTGTGTGTGTGTGTGTGTGTGTGTGTATTCAAGAGTGATGCCCCATCTAGCGTGGAGCCCCGTCATGCCCTAATTCATACTCCTGTTAGAGAGGAATCAATGAGTGAAATAAAATATATACTACCCCATCATTACATTGACAAACATTCAAAGATATTGTTCTCATAAAAAAACAGAGAAAGAGAGAGAACAATGTGATATAAACCTCTCTGGAGGACACAGTATACGAGAACAAGGGCTTTGAAGAGGAGCGGGTGGTCACCCTTTGAATGCAACTGGGAACCAAAACTGTCCTTACTGCTCACCCGGGTCTGCACACACTGACATGATGCGTGCATGTGTGTGCGTGCGTGTGTGTGCGTGCGTGCGTGCGTGTGTGTGTGTCTGACAGAGGGAGTGACAAGGACAGTGAAGTGTCACAGCGTCCCAAGTGGTGGAGCTTCCTTGGCTGGTTGCATATTCAGCGCTGCCGGACACTGACGGATGAAGAACAATTTACCAGGCAGAAAAACACACAAACAGACTGACTGACGGATGTTCATTTTGACTGAAGCACGCAGCCATTTCACTCCAATTCTCGTGAAAATAAGGCTCCAAAATGAATACTTGATACAAACTAAATGCGTCTGATAAGTCACAAGCATTTCACTGCCAAACTGTCACTTTGGCATGTTTCCTATTTCTGTTCAATCCATCTTGTCTCAATTTATCATGGCTGTTTGGAAAGTCATTTCCAGTATTTGGTGGACTTCACGCCCTTTTAAAACAGCCAGTTGTTTTTATGCTGGCTGTGGAATATGTGAATAATCAGGTTTATTTTATTTATTTTAACTGGATACAGTATCCGCTCCCCAAAAGGTTGTTGATTCAAATGGTACTGTCGGTACAGAAGCACAGCATGTTATTAGCAACTCATTACTGTTGGTATACTGTGCCTTGTGAACAGCACACAAAGAAAAAACAACTGTTTTGGGTTTATTTTGAGAAACTACTAGACAAAAAGTGAGGGAATGCCTTTCATTTCTTTGCTTTATTTTGTATTTTTTGTAATAATCTGTCTGCATTTATAAGCCATTAGTGTCATGAGGCAGTGCAGGAAGGCCCCTCTCCAGTGCGTGCACACACACACACACACATGCAAACTGTACTGCACACACACAATATACACACACAGTAGTGATACATGAGCTGTCTCTAATGTTCTTAATGTGAGTTTAGAGATTAGATGACGGAAAATGCCAGAAACAAACGCACACTTATGACCCCGACCCCCCTACTCCACAACATCTGTGCTTGTGTGTGTGTGTGTGTGTGTGTGTGCCCCCCTCCAACCCAAAAGCTCTGACGTTGATGGTTTACAAATGCAGACGAATGATCGGCGGATGACAATTCCCGTAATCGTTAACCCCCCCCCAAACACACACACACTACCACCACCACCATCTTTTGCTCCGCCCCTCCTGGCAATAGATCAGTGTGTGTGTGTGTGCATGTATCCGTGTGCGTGGGTGTGCGTGTGCTATCCATCTGGAGAGAGTGGATATGGGGAGTCCCAAGTGTCACATTTATCAAGAAGTCGAGGGTGGGGGGAGAGGATAAAGATAGAAATACAGATAAAGAGAGAGAGAGAGAGAGAGAGAGAGAGAGAGAGCAGAAAGAAGGACACACCATCATGACATGTTTTGCTTTGCATATTAGTCTGGGAACTCCATTCAAAGTCATTAGTCACAGATGCAGTCAATTAAATCATTAGAGATAAGACAACTCTTAACTAATTAGAACAGCAATGTTTGACTATATGGTTTCATCAAATAGACAGACAGTAACTCTGCAGGTTCTCTCTAATACAGGTATAGTGTAATGTCCCTTCTATTATAACATCATTTACAGTGTCCTCTCTAGTGCCTTGTCCCCTCTAATATCATTTATACATGTCCTCTCTTGTACAGTGTGCTTTCTAGAACAGGTTATCTTTAGCCAAATCATGTTCACACTCACAAATTTAAATTTACAAGTTAATGATTGTATTTTAAATTGGGTAATTCTGATGGCTTCCCTGAGAATTTAGGGATACCTAGTAGATTCAATTGATGAGATCTTGAATGCAGATATTGTGTAGTCTACTTATTGATTACAGAGACTGATTACAATAACAATTATCCTGTGTAAATTCCCAATAGACTAATTTAATAAATTTCTATCTTCATACACTAGATGTCAGGAAGTGAGTCGGCATCTGACCACATGACAAGACAAATTCAAGACTAAACAAAAAATGATCAATGACATGTAAAGAATAAACAGGTACTAGTAAGAAATAAAATGTTACTAGTATATATTTGAATAGATACTAGTAACTATTCAAATAGATAGTATCTAAATAATAGATACTAGTAACTATTCAAATAGATAGTATCTAAATAATAGATACTAGTAACTATTGGATTAAATACTAGTAACTAATGGTATAGATATTAGTATCTAAAAAACATATACTTGTATTTAACAAATAGATACTGTACTAAGTCTATGTCTTGCAATACTCTGTCTACTTTTTACATCTGCAATAATGGATTTATATTTCCGTAATTATCTGGGATTCTTGCTTATCTTTCCCATATGCTGTAAGAATGTATTTATCATAATTGCTTTAGTTCAGTACAAATGTTACATTATACCTTGGCACAAACAGGTTTTTTTAAAAGCCAAATAATATGGCAGGTTCTAATCTATTATGGAAATGACACAGCTGTGTTCAGTTTGCTTGTACAGTATGCAGAAAAAATACTGCATTAAGGCTTTTGGCTTTGATACACCAGCGCTGGCTAGCCATAGTAACATTATACTAAGTTTAGCAATCCTTGCAGTGTTCATTTTGAAATTTGTCTAGTTACTGTCACATTTAAATTTCAAAATAATTTTAGTGCACTCTTTTCAATTTTGTTTTCTTATTTATGTGTTTGCAATACTATGCTAATGTCAGAACTATGTGGTTTAACAGCAGGCGGTACTCAAATGCTATAGCCACTCTTTTCTTTATGTACAGCTCATATGTCCACAGATCAATTGTTTGTTGGCTACTTTGGCTACTTGCAACATTTAGCAAACTACTGTGCATGATGGCGAGTAGATAATGTCCAGGAAGCTGAGGAAATGCTACATAATTTGGACTAGAATGAGTTTGGTGTGGGTTCAGACTATAGGTTTAGACCACCAAGGTTGAATTACCAACTGGTCGAGCACCATTCTGGCACGCGGCTATCATGCTAGTTTTATTACTTTCTCAACATGATAAGTTGCCACACCTCAAAGAGTAGCATATTCTGTAAACAGTCGACTATGTGAGAATGACATTAAACTGAGTGCAAAACACCGCTTAGATGAGGGGTGGGCAATTATTTCCACTTGGGGGCCACATTGAAAATGTCAGAGAACTTCGCGGGCCACGTTACTTTGTTAACAAACATGCTAATTAATTTTATGTTGTATTATTATTTTTAAATGTTTGATGTACCAGACGGGCCGAGTAGATTGTCTCAAAGGGCCGCGTCCGGCCCCTGGGCCTGACTTTGCCCAGGCCTGGCTTAGACGCTTAATTATTACATTATTAGCTGCTACAACGCTAACTGATAAAAATGTAAGAAATAGCTCATAAGTAGCTATTTGAAATAAGTAACAGTAAGTGTTATGCAATGCTAATACTTTATAACACTATAATAAATCAATATTTTATTAACTCAGCCCAAAATGCAATACCCAATACTCAATGTAAGACATTAAAAAAAAGTATGTAATTATATTGTTGGTTATTACTGTACATTATTTAGTATACAGTACCTGCATGCTTTTCACATTTCTCAGCAAAATTGACACCTCACTATGTTTGTAAATATTAAAAAAGATATTACTTCAAATGAACTAGCTAGCTTACACTGTCAGCAGTGGTGTATTTGTTATCTTGTTGTCGTCAATAAAATGTAGATTATATTCAATTACAGACTTTTTCTTTCAAGGGATTTTCATGTCATTTTAATTTTCTTTAGAAAGAGGGTATTTGTCAAATATATTTGTCACTATATTCATTGACTAAAATTAACACTGGTTCCTTGGTTAAATTGCACGTCTAGTCTCTAGCTACAATCATTGATTAAATATATTGAATGTACTGTATATAAAACATACACTTATGCAATTACTCAGTTTTAATCCATGTCCGTGAAGCCGGCCATAAAACATTATAAAACTACTAAGTATTGATTTTCTTGTCAAAAAACTGCAACAGTGTGTGATGCCTATCTAAATGGTGTTCTAACTGTGTTTTTTTGTGTGTGCGCGCGCGTGCGTGCCAGTGTGCGTGTGTTTGTGCGTCTTCAAAGCAAACGTCTGTGATTTAAATAATCTCCATGTGTGTGTAATATGTATAGGCTACCTGAGGTATTGGTTGGAAGTGTACATTGTTGGAAGTGTACATTATTTATTAACAAAAGCATAGGATTTACTAGAATGTTGCATACGAATGAAACACAGAAAGTGCATGCGCACAAAAATATTCACGCAAATCCCACGCCAGTTTTCCTTTATCACAACCTACTTGAAATATGGCGTATGTGAACAAGTGTCTTGTCCCACCCAATTAATGCCAACAATTGCCTATAAATGGTCACTGAAACTCCCTAAATAAATATTAATTAATGACTGTAATGATGGCAAAACCCAGCAGAAACCCGACAAAAGTAATCTCACCCAATCACTAGAGATTCGTGGTTAGTGGGGAATTCATATAGACAAACTTTTTGTCAAGTTTAGAGACACTGATATGACCAATTATGTTTCATTTAACACCAACAAAAGGCATGCCGATGTATATGTAGCAAAGATATAGTTGAAAGCAGCGTAAATTCCTAGTGATGTCACTGATGTACGTGAGAGGTTATATTTCGATCTACTTTTCAAAATGTTATTAATTTCCAAACATCTCAGACCCCTCTCAGACCCCTGTTGAGTCATAAGCCAGATGTGCTGTAAAGAGCAGTTACTTTCATACTTTACCTTATTGAATAAAAATATATCATCAGCTGTTCCCTCAGACAGGTAAAAGAGACAGTAATGTTATGATTAAATATGAAACCACAGCTACTTAAAGCTAGTCCAATACTTAATAATTTATAATAAAAAATATATGAATATTAGCATTGAATAAAGGATTATGCTTATTCCAGTCTGTGCTTATTCTTATGCTTATTCTAGTCTGTGAAACTGTCCATACATGTTTTATATAAAGAGTAAACAATCAGATTGTGTGTTTTGCTTTCTGTTTGCCTTAACGTTATAGCATTTAGCATCCACAGGCTGCCACATTATTTTTTTAGACTTTTTGTCCCTTTTACATTCATGTAAGATTGCAATGTAGTGATGTGTGGGACAACCCGTAACCCGTAAAACATTTATTATATCAACAAAGTTCAATAAAAAAAACTGTTCATACAACATACACTGCAACCATATGCAATGTAATGATTTAATTAGAAGGATAAAATAACTTGTCCCCCTCATGAATACATTCCTGTCACTATTCACTTTACCATGACCCATCAGCCTGAAAGACAAGGTCAGGCCAAACACATTTGATATAGTTAATAATTAAAGAGTAGTTTCTCCACCTAAACATTGAATAAAACTATTGTATTCTCTCTCTCTCTCTCTCTCTCTCTCTCTCTCTCTCTCTCTCTCTCTCTCTCTAAATAAAATGTGATATATATATATATATATATATATCATGTTTTATCCCTTTAATTCACATTTTTTTTGCCAATCCTATGTTCCATATTTTCCATATATTCCATCTTTTCCTTTTTACATTCATTAATTCTTCCCATCTCTCTCTCTCTCTCTCTCTCTCTCTCTCTCTCTCTCTCTCTCTCTCTCTCACTGGTTCAATAATTGAAAGCAGACATTCTGTCTCCTTCGGCTGGCTGGGGAGGTTAAGAGACATGACTTGGCTACAGAGGGCACTTTGTACACTCCTGGCGCGTGCGTGCACACACACACACACACGCACGTTACATAGATATGCCCACAGAAGAACACACAAGCACACACTCATACCATGTACTGTACCATGCACGTGTGCACACTCACATACAAGGCAGACCAGCACGCACACATGCATGTGTACACCGACAACCACATGAACACATACACGTTTCCCAGTTCAAGGAAGGGTCATCATTGTCACATTAATTTTGCAAAATAGAGTGCTGTGTGTGTGTGTGTGTGTGTGTGGAAGGGGGTCCGGGGGTGGGGGGGATGTGTGGGGGTGTGTGTGTTCAGAAAGAGGACTTAAGAGAGACCTGCAGAGAGAACTTATTGTCTATTTAAATATCCATTAGTTGCCACTAAGTCAAGCATAGAGTCACTATTAGTGTCTTTAAGAGGGTCTTGCCCTCATTGCTTGTTCTCACGGCAAGGCACTATGGAACGCCTAACCCTGAGATTGCATTCCCTGTGGCGCTCAATGGGTAGACAAAGGCACTAATACCACACTGCTTTACAGCAATTACATACAGTATTATATGTGTATGTCAGGTGTGCTGTCTAAGAAGGGAGCCAGCAGGGAAATACATTTAACCAAATATCCTTTTGTAAAATGAGCCAGATGTGACATCTTTCCTGGATTTTGACCTATCATCTCTGACCTTTTAGTGAATACACCATGTGTCATATTCACCAAATATATCCTCACAGTCCACTATCTCATCATTCATTGTGCATGCTGAAAAAAAATCTGGTACTTTTACACAACCCTGGCTCCATGAATAGGAACACAAGTGAACACCACTGAAAACATAAATTCCCTAGCTTCTATGGCATTGAAAGGAAAGGTGATTTGAGTTTGAAGTTAACAAAAGTTCTCAAGAATGACAAATTTCACTTTTAAGGGCATGTAAAAAAAAAAGAGAAAAAGAAGTTCAGTTGGATGGTGAGAAAAGGATGTTCAAAATGATGCAGATTCAAATGATATGGGCCTTTAAATTAGTGGGATCCAATGTGTTTGAGACTTCCTGAGGTCACCATTGATATTTAAATTCCAGGAAGGATGTTCCGTCAAACCCACAACACTACATAGCCATGCTGCTTCACCGCCTACTCTGTATACCTCCACACCTACCTCTTCTCAGGACCATGCGATTGATAGATTTATATGATCTTTTCTTGGTAATATTTTGGTTAAAGTGGTCATTATTGCCCCTTGTCACATGTTGACACACTTCCTTGTCTAAATGCATAGTTGACAAGCTTTAGGTGAAAATACAGATTAAGTGGTTTAGAACCAAATTATGCTAATGTTCACCATGTTCTTAGTCAGTTTCAGTGACTGCTGATTTAATTCCAACAACCCACTGCTCACCCACCCTCTCTTGTGCTGACAAAAGGCTGCGGCTGTTTTTGTTATCTGGCACAGAGGTGCAACCATATCGGTTTGAACCACAAGCGATTTAAACAATTTCCCAGTGTTTTAAATGCGTTAATATTGCACGTTTCGCAGTTCAGGCTAAAGGATACAGGAGGCGGAATGAGGTTAATTGTTATTCGCTTTGACATTGACCCAGAATCATGTGTAAGAACAAAGATGTGACATTTTAATAACCAGCCATAGGTACCCACTAGCACATATCATTTAATGAATGAAGGGTTACTATAACACAAAATCAGTCGCCCTTTCCTGGTAAAGGAGGATGGGGCAGATTAGCCTATGCTAGGCTACTACCATGTTGGCTAACATAACACAATTAGTGAATATAAAGATATATGTTTTTACACAATATGACCAATCGTTGCTCCAGATCCAGCTGTAACTCACGCTCCCAAAATTCGGCATGACATATTTTCGGTATGACACTGAGAGTGTGTCTTTATCAACTACCAATGATGAGTAAGTAAATCAACACAATATTTAAAACTAGAACCGCAAAGAATCTCTATATACCTAAAACCGCCAAAGGGTGAAATATACCCGTGTGCCTAGTGTTTCTAGTTACAAAATGTATTCTGTCATTGTATTAATTGTTTTCTAAAATTTGTTTGTATAATTGTCTGTGTTTCGGTGCTCTAGATTATAATAATGGTCTAAATGGGCATCATTAAGAACACGCAAATATAGGCTATTCATGAAAGCAAAGTTACCAGCAGCATTTCACCTGTCTGTGTCTGTAGCATCAAATGCAGTTCTGTATGAATCTCCCCCACACATGACATAGTCATGATCGCAAATGTGCTTTGGTGTACTCGAATCACATGTCGTCTCCTTCTTATCATAAGCAGAAAGGAAGCCCAGGGTCTCCCAAAATGTTTTTTTTTGACAGCTTTCAGATGAGAAATGTATTGAACCATTGCTCGAACAGAAACTTTTCATATCATACTGTTCCGTATACAACCCTCACGTAGAAAAGCGCATTCAACTCGTGAAAACTGTCACATCTCAGGATGCCCCATACTGTATGCTACACGCCGTGCGCGCTTCAGCCCAGGCGTCCCCTTATTTTCGGAGGGTTAAAAACAATGGTTATGATGACATTTCTTTAAAGGATAGACTTCAAACAAAGCTAAAATATAGTTTCCATCCCCCAGAAATTACCTTAATATTAATTGCATATATACATTATATGCAATTATGTTTAATTTTGATGTTTGGTAGGTCACTGGTATGTGTAGAAAATATAGCTGTATTTCATATCAATTAAAATTTTTGATATTTCAAATCAGCCGTTCTCAACTACAGTGTCCTTTGTTGATGGTCTCTAGATGCACGTAGCTGCTGCTGGAAAACCAAAACAATCACTGAAATTGTAGCACTTTTAAATAAGAAACAATTAGGAATTTATCGTTGCTGTCTTTTTGATCATGATTTATTGAAGCCAGAAATATGTACTTTGGTTTGATGTTCACACTTATCAAATCAAATGAAGACCTGATGTGAACGTAGCCTACTGTTAGGCTATTAAAGTTAGCAAACCAAAGAAAATAATATAATTCAGGCTGTAAATTAGTTACCTGACACTCGAGTTGTTTCATCGCTGTGGCTGGAGGCGATACAGGTGCAGGTAGGCCTTATCATTGTAATACATGTTACAGTAATATCATATAAATAAATGATGTAGCTTTTTAAAGAAACGACTAGATTAACTAGTTGGTTATAGGCTAGCAGTTTGTCATGCACTCATGAAGTGATTGAAGTGAATTGTTTTGCGCTGCAGCCTGTAGAACTGCGCCCTGTGTTTCTTGCCAGTTCACCCTTCATAGAGCTAAATTATCGTCATCTATTTACTGTGAAAATCGAGTGTTCTTTCCAAGTTTACCGAAACTATGTTTGATAGAAATAGGTAGCCACCAGGCAGTTTGTTTTGGTGTGGCGGCAATTATTCTGCCGTGGCACAGCATCACAACTAAATGAACGCAGAGGAATCACATTCAATGATGACAGCATTTTTTGATTTGTTCCGTCTGCAATCTGAAGATTTTGCCTGTTTGATTGTCCTCAATGTGAAACCAAAATGTCCATATATCAGTGTAGCTGAGAGTTTACGGTTATAAAAACGTTTTTTTTAAATAGTGAAACCGGTTAATCGCTGCATTCCTGCTCTTGATACACTATTGCTTGCTGACTGTTGCGGACAACAGATGACTCGAGTTGTGTTTACATGCACATGTAAAAATCTGTAAATGTTGAAAATGTAACTTTTAAGCACAGTTTGCATACTGGCGATCAATGTGGCTGGGCGTTAATATCCTCATAGGGGTGTTACCAAACAAACCGTGAGTAGCTTCTATGTAGAAACAACAAAAACAAATACATATATTGGGTTTTCATGGACTTATCATTTAATTGTTAAGTTTACAATATTGTTACAGTGAAACAACTTAATGGCACTCTTATCATTCTCCCTGCTCTTTATGCTGTCTTTCTCTTGAGGATTACAGTAAATAGAACCAATTTTCTCTCCATCCAAGACAAAGTATTGTTCTCTCCTGCTTGTCATACAATGAAAGTAAATGCAATGTTAACAAACATGCTCATACTTTTTAAAACATCCTTGCAAGTAATAAGTCTGTCTCTATTTTCATATTACAGTAGAAAAAAATCTTCAATATAGTTGGACATTTTAATTAAATCATCACAATAGAGAGGACAAAAAGAATGCAAGTATGTCCTTGCTTTATTCCACCTCTCTCTCTTACTATAGTCTTAATTGAAAGGCCATGGCAGGGGACCTTAGCACCAAACAGCCTGATCAATACCAACGCCTGATGTGTAAATTGATTGTCTGAGTTAGTGCTGTGTGTTTGTGTCTGTGTTCAGAGTATGTGTGTGTGCTTAAGTGTATGTGTGAGTAGAGTATGCTGTGTGTGTGTTGAAGCAGTCCCACTTATTGAGGTGTTCAATCAGTCTAATTCATTCTCGCCCAGAGACTGCTGTGCGGTTGCAAGCCGATTCATTTACTCTGCAGGCTCCAATCAAAACTATTCCCACCATTCCCTGCTGTAATAATCACTGCATATGAAATTAAGAGATCCATACTGCCAGACCGGTCTCCAATAAAAGCTGGAAACTGCTGTAACTGGTCTCTTAACACAAACAAGGTTTTTGTGTTTTTGTTTAGCCAATTAGCCATTCAAACAGTAAATGTGTACAAAAGTTAAACCAATTTCACTCAATGGAAGGCAGTTAATTAATGTAGAATGACTGAACAGCTAATGAATGAAGGAATACATGCAGTGTATTAATGGCAGAATACAAATCACTGTTTGACCTTCTGAAAAATACAATTTCTTTTTTGTGAAAAATATGAATATTGTAATTATCACATGTATTGTTTTCCTAATAAGAATAACAATACTAATACTAATACTAATTATAAAACATGTATTATTATTACTACACTAATGCTATGTTTATATAATGTTATTATTATTATCATACTAATTATTAATAATCACAATGTATTTTATTATTAATAGTTTATTTTGATTATAAATAATTGTAAGATGTACTTCAAAGAAAAAAAAAAAGTAACTTATAAAACTGATGCCCTATAGAAAATGAAGCTATAAAGCATGACACAATGTATCTATAGACTGTAAGACTGGACAATTGTTTGTTAATGGATTAGTTGAGGATCTATACAATAATAAAACCCAGACAGGCTCCTTGTTGGTGAGCGAGAATTCATTTTCTCTATATGGAAGCTATTTCCAAAGGTAAACATAATCAAACACAAGCCTACACTACAATTATTAGGAGGTGGAATGGCTCTCTTCTATACTTTCATTTTACCTTGTCAAAATCCTTTATTCAAGTTCAAAAGTGTGACCATGCCTACACCTACTTTGTATGTATAGATATATTGCTGATTCTTGTTTTTAGAGATTTACAGCATTATAAATAAATCAATCAATACAATAAAATGAAATACTGATATTAGGTTATATAGGTACATGTTTATCTAAATGCATGAAACTTTTAAAATCTAATTCTATTTGTGATATGTTTAAAATATTCTGGTATACAGCATTAATATTCTTACTTAAAAATAGACTGCCCTTTGACGTAGACTACTACATGTTTCTAAACTTAAATGAAATTACTTTTAAATGCTGTGTGCGTGAGTGAGCGCACGTGTGTGTGTGTGTGTTTATGAAAGTGAGAAAGAGATGCAGTCAACTGAAGCTGAAGGTACTTTAAAACCATAATGGACCCATTTGCAGACAGGCGCCATTTTAAACCCCCAAACCCTAGCCTCAGACACACACACTTTGAGATAGATTTAGTGTTGTGTGTTGAAAGCAGTATTCCAGGTTTGGTGCACTCAGAGAAAATGGTGATGACCCCCCCCTCCCTCCTCTCTACATGCACATGCACACCCACATCACACACACACACACACACACACACACACACACACACACACAAGCTATGCCCTTTGTCACACCTGAATCTGTCTCCCTCACACAATCTCTCCTTCGTGGTTCTCTCTAGCCAGTTGGAGTTCAGCCTGTTATTGCGTAGTAGAGGACACGGTCTCTCTACCGTGTTGACAGACAGACAGACGGACACAGTGACTGATGTTGATGTATCTGTAGCTGTAACCAAGGGGTCAATCAATAGTCCCAAATAGTCCTAATGAGTGTTTGGAGTGTGAACCCGACAGCAAGCAAGGAAGTGACAAAAGTTCGGTGTGACTGTGAGATGGAGTGTGTGTGTACATGCACTATGCATGGTGATGCTATGTCACCAGAGAACGATAAGGTGGATACTGACGCCAGACATCAGACATGTACTTTACAACCCCTAATGCGCGTGCGCACAGACACACACACACACACACACACACACCCTATCCATAATCCCTCTGAGGGTCGTAAGTTTATGGAATCTGATTCTTGACAGTGGAAAGAGGAAATAAACAAATGTCACCAACAAGCTGAGCAGGGTTTTCACGATGCACAACAGAAGATGGAGGAGCTGTGAATGCAAACACGCGACTCAGCACAAGGCATTGTATAGCCTATCACATTTTGAAGAAGGAAAGAAAATCCATCTGCTGACTTCAAAGATATGCTTAAAAGTGACAAGTGACTAGAACCTTCATAGAGATGTGTCAGAACTACAATACTGTAGTTTCCTTTTAAGTGTATTGGACGGTACTGTATATGTCATACATTTCCAAAAAATGAATACTCAAACAATTTATTACTCCAGTAAATGTCCTTCGTTATTGTCCACCTCTGACAATAACGTTTGATTTGATTATCCACCTAAGGTATTTCTCAGGGAATGTGTTCTCTTTCATAAATGCTATGTTTTGCTGGTGTCAGTTCTTTCCAACATGCAGGTCTTCACGTGAAGGTCAAAGGGGGGCAGGGAACGTCGCCATGATGAAAGAAAAGAGCAGTGAAGTGCATTTACTTCTCTCTTCTCCCTTCTCTGTCTCTCTAGAGAGGATGAGAGGGGAAAACACAATTGCTCCTGTCCAAGTGTGTGTGTGTGCGCGCACGTGTGCATGTGTGAGACCAAGTGCAGCAAGAGTGAACCTCAGACAGTATCCCCCAAAGAGACCCCATTCCTCTCTCTCTCTCTCTCTCTCTCTCTCTCTCTCTCTCTCTCTCTCTCTCTCTCTCTCTCTCTCTCTCTCTCTCTCTCGTCACCTCTAGCCATCTTAGATTCTCTCCAGAACCCTTTTTCTAGTTTGTCTCCTCCTAGCGCTCTTAAGACCCACCCACCACTCTCTCTGTTGTCATAGCCACTCTGACGAGAGGCCGGGTCGAATGCAAGTGTTGTCAAATGGTTGTCCCCCGAACCCCACCTCCTCTCCCCTGGGCTCTCCTCTTCCTCCAATCTTTTACGCTTTTCAGACAAGGAAACCGCACTTACCACAACGACAACCCTGGCTTACATTACTTTCTGGTCCACCCCTTCCCCCCAAAGCCCCACGAGACAGAGATGAATCAGTGTATATATTCCAATGATCCTCCATGTCCTCTGAAGTTTCTTATTTCATTTTTATCAATGGCATTCAGGACAGTTTTTCCTGTTTGACTGAACAACTTTTGAGGGTCATAAATGGTATCCAAAGATTGAGTTAAAATTATTCTGTCAAATGTATATATTAATAATGATGATTAGGAGTTCCAGTTGGGCTATAATCAGCAATCAAAATGTGTTTTAAAATACAGTATAATACCAAATACCCAAGTGTATCAAAATTAAATGACAAAATACAGCAGCCTGTATTTTGTATGATCTATGTATGATTGATGATTGTATGATTATATGTATTTTTGTATAAAAAAACAAAATCACTTCCCAAACCTATC
This sequence comes from Forbesichthys agassizii, assembly GCA_026546735.1. NCBI lineage: Eukaryota > Metazoa > Chordata > Actinopteri > Percopsiformes > Amblyopsidae > Forbesichthys > Forbesichthys agassizii. The sequence goes on from JAODLL010023087.1 coordinate 23,813, forward strand.
ATTAGGCCTATTTGATCTAGCCGCGACCCGACTCCGGATAAGCGGAAGAAGATGGATGGATCTAGCCTAACCCTTCATCTATACACTGACTCAGTTCGTTGAAGGTATAGTCAGTCATTCTGGAGAAAGCTTGTTGATATTTGAGCTTAATCATAACAAAAACACCTCTCAGAAGCAGCGCCCCACACATCAGAAACACATTGCGAAGGTAATGATATTGTTGCCTTGTGCGGTATGCACCACTTTGTTTGCGTTACTATTTACAGAGCCAGGGCTGTAGAAACACTAGATTATTTATCAACATGTACATGGAATGGGCAGCTAGCAAATCATGAGTACCGTAAATATTTACTAAATTTGACATGTACAGTATTCGCAGAGAGCTCAGCTAATCAGCCAAGGAAACAAAAAGAAAGTGGGGAGGGATTTCCAAGCCGGAATCAGATCATATTTGTTCTGTTGTCCTTTTTGTCCCCCTGAATACATCTTTATCCTTTCATTTTACAATGTTTGAGAGCACACAGCTTTTCTTTGCTAACAAATCTGACATACAATATGCAGTCAGTTAAAGGTGGGGTAAGCATGTTGTGGTGACCGGGACTACCCCCGACGTAAGGGGATACGCCCTCAGCATGGCCTAGTATGGGAAGGGCGCTATATTCCAGCCAGGTGTCTCCATCAGTGGAGAAGCCCCAGGTGCGTCAGATTAGATAATTAACCAGCAGATCCAGAGGGAGAAAAAGGAGCCAGGAAGAGATGATCGGGAGAGAGCAAGCGGGGAGGAAGGACGGCTACTCTCTACTAAAACCCAGTGACCTCGGACATAATAGGTGGACATCCGAAGACCAGGCAGAAAACCCCTTGTGGAACTAACCTCTCGCCTCAAAGGTTATTCTTCGCTCCTCGTGAGGCTACAGTGTTAAAAAACACAACTAAACTTATTTGTAAACATTAGATTTGATACAAAATATTCTGTTCTGTATACATAAGGCTACTGTATGCCAGTGGGTGTTGGGGCGTGGTTAATAAGAAACGGGTGTGGGATATGAGTAATAATTACCTGTTTCAACAGTGAGAAGCAGAGCAGGAGAGCAGAGAGGGGCTTGGAACACGCTGAACCTTCTGCCTGGCTGCATGTATACTAGTCTGCTCCTGCATATTACTGTACATTTTAAGAATAAACACAAAGTCTGTGAGAACCCATTTGCTGGTGTGAGCATAATCTTTAAAATATACAGGACTATAATGTATTGCAAAAAGCAGCTTCTTTAAAGCCATTATTGAAACATGGTGGAGACCTAATATGGTATTAATTATGTATTGCTGTTGAAGACTAAGAATGATTCAGAAGACCCTCATGAACAACTCACTAAGAGAAGGAGTTACCCTGCCCGGAAGAAGCCCGGGGCCCCCATCTGGAGCCAGGCCCAGAGGGAG